>JAPYZC010001573.1:0-40474 GCA_030522665.1 Ichneumoninae sp. A BG-2022a | reverse complement strand
AAAATCTGAAAAAAATCATGTATACTAAAGGTACTGAGAAGATTAACTTTGCATAATAATAATTGCAAAATGTTATTAACAAATTCATCAAAAAATTAAGTGGTTAAGAAATTATTCGGCAATAAAACTTTTTTTTTATGCAAATGATTCGTTTATTTTTCCGAATACGTATGAATTTTTTCAGATTTTTAAGTAATCGTTGATTTTCGTTCTATAAAAAAATTTTTTAAATAACGATTGCTTAAAAATCTGAAAAAATGCATATGTATTCAGAAAAATAAACGAATCATTTTCATAAAAAAAAAAAGTTTTGTTGCCGGGTAATTTTTTTTTCAGATTTTTACACCATCAAGAAGTACTTGCAAATTTCCTCTTATTGTTGTCGAACTTATGCGAAGTCAGGGCGCAGCGAGACTTCCTCCTTAAGTACCAAATGCCCTAACCACTGGGTACTCGCGTACCTAAGTACTAAGTACTCCGTATTTTGGTACTGAAGAGAACAGACCGGTTGTGTATTTATCGCGAATAAAAATAGAAAATACGCTAGAATCCAGTCACCGGACATACAACAGTTGACATCGCAATTCGTGGAATCTGAACCGGATTCCACCTAAAGATTTGTCGATCGAGTTTTAAACAAAAAATAGTTACAACAATAAAGATAAAATAGTACATTTCTATACGAGTGTGAAAAAACTTTTTCTGACGAGTGTTGCAATCACACGAGTTCAGAAAACGTTTTTCGCACGAGTATCGAACAAAATTTTATTTGACAAGGTGTGAAAATGGGGGTTTTCGCACGCGAAACGTGCGAAAAAACCGCAATTTTCCCACCGAGCGACATAAAGAAAAATTGGACATTGAACCAGCTAGCCGTGCGATCTTCGTAGCGACCATCGAGGTCGAATAATATAACCTGATGCTACTCTCAATTGATTCAACACACGGGACTGTTAATGTGAGCGACTCTCGGATGCTGGGAGGCTAAGTTCGCCCCAACAGTATTGGTCACAGTGATATCGTTTTGAATTTTAAGTATGATATCGGTTCGTGTCACCTGCTTGATTTCCCGTCCCGCAAATAATTATCCTTCGAGACAGTCCGACGCAAAATCGACCAAGTCAGACAGCGGGGTCTTGGAGGCTGAGGTCGCAGTATTTTCTGTGACGTAAAGTTAATCGTTTCTTCTTTTATTTTCTTGTTTTGCCTCCTCCCTCGAGGCATGACACATTGAAATTCCCGGGAGATGCTGTTAAAAAGACTTTGTCATGGAAGATCCTGTCCCAGGGACCTTTGTATCCTGCCCATGTCGCAGTTTCCAGTTTCTTATCGACGTCTTTAAATAGTTTATCCTTCTTCCTATAGCGAGAGGTTTTTTTATGTCTTCGCTCATAGACGGCAAAATGCATTCGGCAATTACGGTTGAGAGAAAAAAAAAATACAAAAAAACAAAAGTCGCGAGTGCGCGCCGTGCCAATGTTGCACTTTACAATTATGCAATGCAACCGCCCGTTGCGAAGATAGGGTACTGTACAGCTGAAGAGCCCGAGGAGCATTCCAGCAATCGTGTATCTCGTCGCAAACAACACGGTTGACGATGATGCTACGATATGTTGTTACAAATATTATTGCCCGCAAATCGGTTCTCGAGGAATCGTACAATTCATATCGCGCGACGTGCACGTTTGTCCATCGGTTCGACTAAACCATTTTTTCAGCCTTCTTCCACGAGAATCCTCTTTGACCATTTAAAAGTCGTGACGGTGATGACTATAGGTCAATTGTGAGATTAAAAAAAAAGAATCATTACATCATACCGAGATTTAATTGGCGCAATTTGCACATAACTATCGAACTCATCAATATTTATGACATTTTTCCTGAACCTTTTCCGAACACACATTTAAAAATATGTTGCGTGCCTGAGAAAATTGAAAAAGTAAAATATATATATATCATCACGGAAATATGCATGACAATCTGGTCTCACGTGCGTGCGGTACTCTCTCGCCGAAGGGGAATTTATATAGTTCCCCCAACGCTCGATGAGCGGCTCGTTTGCCTTTCTTAATAACAGTGATATATAAATCACGTACGGTTAACCCAGCGCGCATACAGACAAAGAATAAAGACCGTGAACGGTGCACACACCCGATGCACCGTTGTGAGAGCGAGAGGATCGAACGCCCCGCTGACTCAGAACTGTAAGTCAGCGGAGACCTCGACGGAACGGTTGCTGTGAACTTTGATCGTTGGCGACCGCTTCTTATCGTTCCATTGTAGCCTTTTGTAAAGCGTATCGTGGTCCATATGAACACCCCCGATCTGTATGTGTATCATTATTACGTGCGCAGTACCGAGAAGTGCCGCGACTGCACATACATCCACGATTTCAGCCTACATTAATTATACCGAGCGGTCAGGATAATTGAAATAATAGAAACGATCGATATAGATCATATAAACACATAAAATGCAGCTGAAGATCGTGCGTCCGAGGAATAATCGTCCTTGACATTAAAATTCACATATTTCGCAATTTTTTGTTTTTTCTTCGTACGTTTCTCCAATTACGAGCGCGAAACTAATAACATCGCTGATCATAATTGAAACGTTATAATCATGAATTATGCACATCGCATTATGCCAATTGTGGGAGCACGATTAATTATTGGTTATAAAATGGAAAAATAGGAACAAAAATATCAAACAGGAATAGATAGACCGTTGATGCAAATGACGAGCGAAAGCCTTGTGCTTGGCATTCGATTCCTGTAATGCGCAACAAGTTTTTGTTCTCTTGTAAAAAAAAGGCAAACACCGAGTGCTAAGTGAAATTTATAGTTGGGGATAATAATCACCGTCTGCTCATAGCAAATAAAAATTTCCAACGTTGATAAAAAATTACAATAATAGGTGAAATTCTTATTGAAAGCGTTTATGCGGCGTGGTGTCTCGTTGATTAGATGCAGAGGAAGGACACCGTCGACTTCCGTTTCGATAGACACGCGGCGGTGTCCTGGCCGTTCGATTATTATTACGCGGGTTCGCGCGTGCGTACAAAACGGAGCAGGGTCGAACAGATACCGATAAGATGACATCCTTTTCGTAGCCGTACTTTTGAAATCGTCCCTTTTTTACGTGCCCGTTACTCACCGCTATCGGTGACAATACTCTTATCGCTGGCAGCTTCGCTGAACCGCGAATTAACATCCGAATTTGCAATTAAAATTATCCCGACGCGGAGATTAATCTCGGGCTTGAAGAGCTGTTTCCCGAACAATGTCTTTCTATCGCGAGCGTATTTTTTCTTTATTTACCCTTTTAACTCGTGGTTGTATTATTATTATCTTAATTGTCACAACACACTCGACGATATCGCTGAGAGCCTGAAACAGCGAGAAGATATTCCATCCAGCGAGAGTGTGCCGAGTACGCAATACGGTATAACCGCTTTTCTTTTTCTCTCCTTAATTTTCATATCTGCGATTGGACTTTGAGGACAACGATACGACGATCAATCGTCACCCCCCCCCCCCCCCCCCCTCCACGATATCTTCGATTACAATTTGAGGGCAGCGATACACACATGTGAATTTTTTTGTCGACGATGTAGATCGATAACATTATTGTTACGTACACAGATCACACGGATCATCGATTATTTCACCTCGTGGAGCTCGAGGGAATCGCGAACTTGAGAGATTTTATTATTTCGAAAGATATCGCTTGTGCGTACATGTTAAACGGCCGAGAATCAAAAGGACGTATATTGAGTGTATGTCGCGTGTAACGGATATCGGTCACGCCTTGTGGATTCTAAGCCGTCGACATATGTGGACATGTACAGAGGCAGTGTGCGTATTTAACAATAAAATGGACTTTAGATTCGAGTCCAGCAACCTCTGACGCTCCGAACGTTTTCTTCGGTGTGTCTTTAACACAATGAATCTGTGGGTTCAATTTATCGCGCACTCGAGTCCTCCGGTTAATCTAATCTAATCGTTAATCAATGTCTTCCTCTCTCTCTCCGTCTTGCTCGACCTAAGTTCGGGCCAATAGCAAATAATGGCATAATACACGGTATCTACGATTGGTACGGGGAAATAACAGAGCGAGAATAAGGAGGAAACGTAATCTATAGCGAAACGGTTGGAAACCTGCTGCTTTGTCTCAGATCGTTGACCGTATACACGCGGAGAGTCGACCGACGGTCCCGGTCAAGTGCAGAGTCGAGGCTCGAGGCGAGGATAGAAACGTATCTTCGAGAGGCCTGCATACTCCGGGAGGATGGAGGTCCTTATGCACGAAGCCTCCGGCGTTTCGGGAACAAAGGGCAACGACAATTCTCCGAGAATTCCCGAAAGTCTTGAGATCAGGGTCGAAACAAACGGCGACGAACGAGTCAACAATGGCACGCATCTGGATAAATTTAACAACGGGAAATTGTCGAATATCATGTTCGAAGATATTCACTACAGCGTCTCGCTTGGATGGAGAAAGGGTATTAAAATTTTATTGCTTTTTTCTTTTTCTTTTCGATCCTACTGAAACTCTTATGTAAGCGAAAAATTACCGATTTTCTCAATTGCCGAGAAAAGAAAGTCTCATTACGCGTGCTCAAGTTGACGCGGAATTCATTATTACATAAGTGTTGTGGTAGAAGATTCTTTTTCTTAGGCTTTCTGAATCGATGTTTGCGAACATTTTTTTTTACCCGGCCTATAAAAAGAACTGCGCTTTGGATTTTACCGTTTTGACGATTTAATTGAGAGGCAAATTCCAAAAACAAGCCGTCCGATTCGAGCGTGATTTTTGTAGATAACGAAATAAAAAATGTGTTAAATTCTCGTTATCAGGATCGAAAGAAATTCTTCACGGCGTCAATGGAAGACTGCCGTCGAAGCAACTGATCGCTATCATGGGACCATCTGGTGCCGGAAAATCAACGCTTCTCGACATACTCTCGGGATACCGATTGACGGGAATCGATGGTGCTGTTTATGTTAATGGACAACCTCGCAATTTGGATGAATTTCGAAGGTTCGAGGCTTGCAGTTGCAGTTGCATAATTACATTTATTATACTCATTAATAATAATTATATTTATTACATGCATTAATAATAATTATGTTTATTACATGCATTAATAATAATTATATTTATTACATGCATTAACAATTATTATATGCGTACACTCATTTTTCATCATATTTAATCGATTTTGTTACCGACAGATCGAGCGCTTACATAACGCAGGATGATCGACTCCAGCCTCTATTGACCGTTAAGGAAAACATGAGGGTTGCTGCGGATTTGAAACTTCCGACTGATACGACCAAGAGCAAGAAGGAAGCTATAGTGAGTTATTACGTGAAAAAAAAAATGTTAAGGAAAATAGAAATGATTCGAACGAAAACGAAGAATGATGTACTTTTTGTTGTCGTCCACTAATTGCTATCCATTTTTTTGTTACAGATAACAGAAATCGTAACGACTCTTGGATTGTTCAGTCACCTAAATACGAGAGCTGAAAGACTGAGCGGTGGTCAGAGAAAGAGATTGTCTATAGCTCTAGAATTGGTTAACAATCCTACCGTTATGTTTCTCGACGAGCCTACGACTGGCCTCGATAGTTCGACTTGCATGCAAGTCGTAAATTTGCTGAAGATATTAGCGCGTCAGGGGAGAACTATAGTCTGTACGATTCATCAGCCTAGCGCCTCGCTGTTCCAAGTTTTTGACCAGGTGAATTATTCTTCGCGATCGTGCGAAATAGTCGCAAATTAAAAAATCGTCTCTTACAATGGACAATGGCTTTCAGGTTTACGTGCTGGCGGAGGGCAATTGTTTGTACCAGGGCGCGACGAATCAGCTGGTATCTTATCTCGAGAGCGTCAAGCTTCCTTGTCCGATGTATCACAATCCCGCCGATTACAGTAATTCATATATCAATACGCGCGATGCACTGAATAATTGCATTAAAATTAACACACCGATTTATTTCATTTTATTTTCAATATCGCAGTTATCGAACTCGCATGCGGTGAATACGGAACCGATAAGATCGACGCGTTGGTTTCCGGTATGCAAAACGGAAAGAGCATTCAGTGGTTCACAAATTCCACGGCTATGATGGATGCGATAGAATGGAAAGGTACTTTGCTTTCCTCCATAGCACTTTAAAGATACGAAATTGAAATAATAATTGTATGTGCCTTTGTAAATTTCAGCAAAACTTCGTTCGGACACGACTCCCGAATCTAAACGTAAGAGTTCTCTAAAAGCGACATCGAACTTTCATCAATTGAAAGTTCTCATGTGGAGGGGATACATAAAGACTAAACGAGATGCCGTGAGTTTCTGATCGTTGTAAGCCTCTGTTCATGACCGAGAAGGAAATCGGTAATGATTCTTCTTTACAGACCCTCACGCATTTGCGAATAATGGTGAGCATATGCACGAGTCTTATGCTCGGTTCGATTTTCATTGCCTCCGGTAATCGTGGTTCAGCAGTCTTGGAGAATTATAATCTTCTGTTCGCTATTCTCATGCACCACATGATGACGACGATGATGCTGACCATTCTCACATGTGAGTTATCGTCTCCGCTCAACCCGGGGTACATTGTCGTTACCAAAAAGACTTTGAAAAATGTGAACGATCATTATTTTTTCCAGTCCCTACAGAGATGAATATACTCAAGAAAGAGCATTTCAACCGATGGTACAGCCTGAAGATGTTCTACACGTCGATTACGATAATAGACATTCCCGTTTCCGTATTGTGCTGCCTTCTGTTCACCATTATCATCTATTTCATGTCTTGTCAGCCACCCGAACTAACGAGATTCTCAATGTTCTTCACTATCAGTCTCCTCGTTGCGTTTGTAGCTCAAAGCTTTGGTCTCATGATTGGTGGGATCTTCGATGTCGTTGTAAGTAGCGAATTGCGTTTTCTTGGGTTACAATTTATCAATGAAAAAAAAAGAAATGAAACGTTACGTATCGTCCGCAGAACGGCACGTTTTTCGGACCAACGCTTGCCGTACCGATGATGATGTTCGCGGGTTTCGGTGTTTCGCTTCGAGATCTACCGATTTACCTCAAGTGGGGTAGCTACGTCAGTTATCTTCGTTATGGCCTTGAAGGGTGAATATCTCAACGGAATAATAATAATAATAATAATAAAAATAATAATAATAATAATAAAAATAATAATAATAATAATAATAATAATAATAATAAAAATAATAATAATAATAATAATAATAATAATAATAATAATAATAATAATAATAATAATAATAATAATAATAATAATAATAATAATTTATAGGTTGGTAGGGGCAATTTACGGGCTTGGACGTAAAACATTGCCCTGTGACGAGGGATATTGTCACTACAGGTATCCAGTGAAATTCCTGAATGAGATCGGCATGAGCGGTGATCAATTCTGGTTCGACGTGATATCGCTATGCGTTATGCTCGTTATCACAAGATTCTTGGCGTACTTCTTCCTCCGATGGAAGCTCATGGCATTGCGATGAGCGAAAAACTAAAATTATTGCTCGTGCTTCGAGACGCCATTCGAAGAATTTGATACCGATCTCACGAACAAAGCCTCTGTACATAAATACTGGATACTTCAAGCGTATGGAATATACATTTTCGTATGAAAAAGAAATGCTCAATTAGTTTCGCTGAAGAAGAAAAAAAACTAGTCTGTAAATAGCTCGACGGTGATTCTTTTTAATAACGTTTTACGTTAGCTATGAGATAACAGTCGGCATTATGTTTGTAACCACGGAGTCTTGGAAATTCGGTTACAAGTTAGTGAAATCGTAGATAAAGAGAGGAGAGTTTTGCTATTCGGGTCTAAAAGATTAATCAAGTGTGGCTGTATAATTTATTTATTAAAGTAATAAAAAATATGTTGTTATAAAAAA
The DNA here is from genome assembly GCA_030522665.1 of Ichneumoninae sp. A BG-2022a. Classification (NCBI taxonomy): domain Eukaryota; kingdom Metazoa; phylum Arthropoda; class Insecta; order Hymenoptera; family Ichneumonidae; species Ichneumoninae sp. A BG-2022a. The sequence continues at coordinate 32,526 of JAPYZC010001573.1, read as the reverse complement.
TGTGCGTTAAAAATAACTTTACACATTGTCTATTAAGAACAGCTTTGAGGGACAAGGGGTTCTGCTGTAAGAGGACGTGACGTCCCCCCATGCCCAGTGGGTAACAAAAAGACCGTAATGAATACCATCGAGAGAGCGTAAATAGATGCTCCGGGTCTCGAGTCTCTATTGGATATATTGTAGCGAATATAGAGATGAGGATTGACTGAGACACGATATTAGAGTAAGTCGGGGTGATATGGCCATGGTTTTTTAAACAATGAAAATTGGAGGTTTAACGTTAAAATTTTTTTTAAATGTTTGTTGTAACTAACTCTAACAACATCGTACTAAATTGACTCGTAATTCACTCAGAACTTTCGAAATTTTCGATGTGCGATTTAATTGCACCTCTATAAATAAATATTTGCGATCGGTCGTCTCATCCGGACACTACGGATGACATGGCCGCAGCAATAATGGTAGTCAATTGGGCCAGAAAGACAACAATTACCTCCGTCAAATGTTTCAGATGCGAAACTGAAAAGAATACACTAAGAAAAAATTACATATGACCATAAATATATGGTCGGGGTATATGGCCACCACTAGTGACGTGGCCATATCCTCCGGAAAATTAGTGGTCATATCACCCATTTTCCGGGAAAAATAACCAATGCTTAAAGTTAGGGAAGATGTTTTTAAAATAGGTTTACTATTTTACGCGCCAATCTTTTCTTGAAAAGATTCAACCACAGTGTGAAATATTGATTTACCAGCAAAGTTATAATTTAGTATGTCCCCCGAGCGCTACAATTATAGCTTGAGAAATGTCTGGCTATTCACGGGCCTGGTCCGCCTGGCATATCACCCTGATTTTCCCTACATAGTAATGGTTCGGTATGACAATTCACATACGTACAAATGATCGATTGACGAGATGACGAGACTCTTGACGTAAATTCAGAGCGAGAAGACGTGTGACAGTTCATACTCAAGATATTTACCTGTGATTATAATTAATAATATCCGCCCCAAAACCAAATATGCGCGTTATTCATTTGCTCGGTCGTAACAATATGTAAAACTCTATTCTTTAACCCGTAGCCCTTAATACATGGGAACTGCAGTCTGCAAAAAAAGCCGCGTTAAAATTTCGAGCTTTCTTTTATACATACTCATATAGCGCAAAATATTTGAAATCATTTTAGAAATATTTTCACCTTTCAAATTTTATTAAATATTTCTAAAATATATAAAAATAACATTTAAAAATATTCCATCAAAATATTCGGACAAAACTTTTTTTTAATATTTCTGAAATTGAACAATTTTTTATTTCATTTATCACCGAAATATGTCTACTAATGTTCCGTGTTTATGCGGGTGTGTGTATGCAATTTGGATTGGCGATGCAATCTTTCCAATTTCTCTGAAATTATGAAAAACATTTAAGTGGAACGTTTCAGAAATATTTTTTAATATTGATAAAATATTTTCAGAATTCCAAAAAAATATTATTGAAAACTTTCAAAAATATTTCCGTGCTATGTGGGTATGCATACGCGCTCTAAATCCGCGCTTGTTAGAAAAGTATTTATATTTCTAGACCATTTGGTTCTTGTAAAATGTCATTTCGTTGCTCTGTACAATTTCCATCGAAGTACAGCGTAAATTGTGACATGGAGACACACTATCCATGCCGTCAGGGCGACAATTATCATAGTGTAAGACATTGATGGCATGTCCATTGCCGTGAGTACGGTTTTCGCATTAATCGGTAAACAGCCAGATTCGGAGCACGTCGATATCAGACGATGATTGCCATAAAGAGCTTGCAACATTCCTTCGAAACCGTACCTGAAATATGACAATGAGAATAGAGTATGACATTTTTTTCTCGATAAAAAAATGGTGTGTTCGGTCGAGGCACCTGAAGTAACTGATCAAGCTGAAAGGCCGAAGGTAAGAGGGAACTTCATCGAGTTTGATAAAAAATCCAGCAAATAGAAGCATCGGTATATTCAGCGCGGGGACGAGAAAGCATCCGGCCTGAAGTAAAAAAAATAAAAAACAAGACATGAGAGTTCAGACAAGACACTAGACAAGACATAGAGAGTGTACAAGGCATTGGCGCGACTTTAACCTTTCAACGGTCAATGAAAAGATAACTTCCCACCATTTTTTTTTCATGCATTCATGAAAAACAATTGTTTTTTGTATCGATCGACGTCGCTTTCATGGACGTGGACTTTCGTTTTAATTGCTAGCATTTTTTGTTTTTTTTCCAGTGACCGCCAAAGGTTAAAGGAAAAAAAAGTATTACGTGAGTGTCGAACGCTGCGCCGGTGACGATGCCCAGTGATTGTGCGAGTATTGTCATCAGTACACAGATGACCCAAACCCGCATGAATCTCTCACATTCCAGTGGCTGACCGGTCATGCAGTAAGCGATTACGAGGAAGAATGAGGGGCAGAGAATCTGAAAAAAATCTCTTCTTTAATACATCTTTCGCTATATCGACGAAACGAAGAATAAAATTATTTTCGTTACCTGAAGGGGAATATCGGTGACGACTTTCGCGATATAGTAAGTCCGGAGGCTGTACCAATTATTCATATGTTCCCGTAGAAACACCGCGGCGTCTATTGGAACTGCAAACAACACGTCACAAAAAATGGATAGTAAAAAATTAAAAAATATTTTTTAAATAAGTAAATATTTTTAAAAAAATATTTTTTAAATAAATAAATCGTTTAAAAATAAGAAATAGTGTAAAGATCATATTCGGACCACGAAATACGCATGAAACTATTTACACTTACACATCTGTACAGCGGGCATAGCATTAGCGAAGAACAGGAACAGAAGAAAGAAAAATATGCAGGCAACATTGCTCTGCAGTTTAGACCAGTCGCTTCCGAAATTATAGAACACCATTCCGAGTAGAAGAGCAATAACAACGTGAGCCACGAGTCTGAGCTTCGTCATCGTCTGAAACAAAAGAAAAAAAAGATTAATTTATTTTATTCTTTCTACTCAGTGTTATATTGCTTGCATTTTCTGATTAGTATTTATGTACGATTTGTTTTGTCTTTTTACGTTGTCTCGCTGATTGCAAGTAATCGCGCGTGACAGTAGAACTTTCTGCTGTTCCCACGTAGACACGGGTCGCATCTGGCTGTGCATGAATTTTTCTTCTCCCGAATATTCCTTCGTTAAGTTCAATGGCACGGAGTCCATATTACCGGCGTCGATCGCGTCGGTTCCGTTCTCGAGGCCTTTGGAAAAGTCATACCGGAGTTTGCTGTCGTTGCACTTGGCGTTGCTGATTTTGCACAGAAGATCCAAATCGCCGCCTCGCTGGTTAGTCACAACTTCGATCACTGCAAAATATCGTCGACAACAATAATAACATCAGGAAAAACAATAAAATATTTTTACCGCTTTGGGATTTCGGTTATTACCAAAATCAAAGTAGAGTAACATCAAACACTATACAATATTAAAATAGAATAACATCAAACACTATACAATATTAAAATAGGATAACATCAAACACTATACAATATTAAAATAGAATAACATCAAACACAGAAAATGTTAATGTTTACAATGTAATCAACATTTTCATTCGGCAACAGAGCGTTAAATTTTCGAATATAGTCAACTTACCAAACTCGGCGATATTGTAAAAAGATGGACAATTGTATCCGGCCTCGTTGAAGGTATTGATTATATCGTCCCTCGGTCCGCAGTAGAGATTTCTTCCATCGGCGAGAACGAGAATATCGTCGAATTGTTCGATAATTTGGCTGTTTGGCTGATGAATAGCGCACACGACTGTACAACCAGTCTTCGCAATGTTCTTCAGTAAGCTGACAACCTTTTGATGAGTAAATCAGTTATTCATTATTCGTCGAGGTAAAAATTGCGTGAGCAGAATATATAATAAATCTAAAAAACTTCTGGTTGACAAGTGAAATTTCGAAACCGAAAGTGACCTATTTCATAATAATAATTCGATACCTGATTGGAGGCTGCACTGTCGAGTCCGCTCGTCGGTTCGTCAAGCAACAGAACAGCAGGATTTGTTATTATCTCGACACCGATCGAGAGCCTTTTTTTCTCACCGCCGCTCAATTTATCAGTCATCGTTTCCATGCAATTTATCAATCCAAGCTTATTCGCAACCTCTTCGACCTGCATTTAATTTTACAAACAAAAGAGTCATCCTGCGTGCTGTTATCGATGACTATGCTAATTGTAGTACTTATCCATAAATTGCAATTGTTTCTTTTTCATTCGACTGATTTTCCTGTTTTTTTTTTTACCAGGAGCTCCCGAGACTGTGGTGTATGTGGTCGTCCGAGCTTGAGACGAGCCGCGATGTACAGAGTCTCCTTGGTTGTAAGCCGAGGTAAAAGTGCGAATTCCTGTGGTATGTAGGAAGCCGATCTACGAAATTCATCGTTGTTCCTTGGGCTCCCGTTAACCGTTATCGAACCCTTGAGATTCGATGCTCGAAGTCCCGATATTATGCTGAGAAGCGACGTCTTGCCGGCTCCCGATGGGCCAATTATTCCTGTTAGCTTCCCCGGACGAAAGTGGCCGCATACACCTCGAAGCACTTTCTTTTCTTTCTCTGAATCATAAAGAGTTGCAAAATTAAATACAAAGAATTAAAATTAAATGTATTTATTTCACTCGGTGCGCAAAATCCGGTTGCATGCACCAAACTTTTTCTGAACTCGTGTGATTGCAACACTCGTCAGAAAAAGTTTTATCGCAATAGTATCGTAATGTACTATTATTTTCATCGATAAAAGGAAAATCGATTCTTCTATTTTTCCCTCTATAATAAAACCGCTCTGTAAAAGTGCATACAAAAACAAACAATATAACTCACCTTTGCATTGGGGAACGGTGTAGCACAAGTCCGAGAATTCAACGTAAATTCGTGATTTGGCGTCGATGCATCCGTTTGCACTGAGTAACTTTTGTTGATCTTCGAGTCGCACGGCGCAATGATCGAACGACCTGTTATCTGAATCGAGGTCGCTCGCCGGCCGCGGGCCGTTCATTTCTTCAGCTCCCGTGAAAAGAGACTAGGTAAACCGCGACTTCGTCGATTGCGAGCACTCCGTCCCGGACGGGAACAATATTTCCCACTTCACCAGTCAACACGAGTCCCTCCTATCAACTGCGTCGTGCTCACTGCCTTTCACTGCATCCTGCCGGCACTGACCGCTATAGGAACGCTTGGGTAGCTTCGAGACCATCTAAGAAACGTGAATACTTTTTAATCTTCTCTTCAACCGTATTTCTTCACATCTCCGTCTTTCCACAGGGCGCCATTACGAAAAACCTTATAATGTACGAACTCCAGAGTCCGGATTTTAGTGACCGATGCTCAGCCGAGCATCGGTCACTAAAAGCAAACAGCGATTTTCGTTTGTAAATAATAAAACTTGAAGATACTCTCGATAATCGTGGCGTGAATAATTATCAGAACTTCCTTCGAATTGCAGCATTGACTTATTTCTGTTTGCGATAAGGGGATACAAAATTGAAGTCACTCGATAAGTTTGATAAGTGGAGAAGCTACTGAGTTGTGAATTGTCACGTGGTGACAAGTGGAAAATGAATTAAGATCGCTCCTGTAATCGTGCTACTTTTAGTGCGTATCGATAACCGGATATCGATCGACACGTATTATCGAACGAGAAAAGTAGAGGCGATCTAGCAAAATGTCGAGCGCACAAACAACATTGATGGGTTGAAAAATTCCGAGAAATATCGAGCATTTAATTGCAATTAATCATGAGAAGTTATTTGTTTATTTCTTTTTTTTTTACGAAACGAGTACTCGTCGTTGGACAAGAGAAGAACCGAATAATGTTTTTTATTTATGGTAGTCGGTGATTTGAAGCAATATTCATTTATTGTATCGATAACCAGAGGAGAATCTTTTCAAGTGTCTGGGTAAACTTTATTACGAATGAGGAGATTAAGTGGACCGGTGTAAAAAAATTTAACACGTACCTTCTTATATAAGAGAAGAAAAGTTTAAGATCAAGAAAAAAAAAATATTGCAACGGTAAAATTAAAGAATAATTTTCAGACTTCATTTGACGTTTGCAGAACAATTCGCCAAGGATTTTTCAACGTTTTTCTCGAAGCCGGACAGTTCAGTGAAAGCTCGAACGTTAGACGTCCCGGACCAGTCGCATACATTCCACACTTAACAGACACCACTCGCGCGTTACCGATAAGTTACGCGTCAGCGAACCTCGACTAGCTAATGATAGCGATCGCCAACACAATCAATGGTCAAGCCATATATAATTTGTAGCTTAAAGAATGTCTACGACAGCGACCTCCGAACGTGGCGGATCGACGACTGGTTCGTACGGCGTATCTGTCGAGCGTTGCGGAAATTATCAACTGGAAGTAAATCTCTTCAGTGCGATATCTCACAGTAGCTCGATTGTATCATTGGGATGAAACGAGAGGGCAATGGTGGGGAACGAGAGGCCCTCGGAGGCAGAGAGCTCTGTCTGTACTCTCTTGATGAATCGGGCGGTCGGCTGAACTGTAATGGTCAGCGACGACGTCTTCGCATTTTTATCCGGCCCCTCCCAGATCTTACGAACGTAGTGTTTCCACCAGTGGTTCTTGTGAATGTGTACATTGGAATATTTTTACGGAAGAATTTATTGCAAACTGGGATATTGGTCTTTGGAACAAAAAAAGTTTTTTTTTTTAATGAAAGATTCCGCATTTTTTTTTAGAAATTCTTTCGTATCATTTTATGTTATTTGTACACATTTGTGGCATTGAGAATATATTGCATCGTTGAATTGGTAACATTCAACTTCCGCCTTTCTTTTTCATCCTTTTAACTTTTTACCCACTTCACGTTCTTTCGATTACAAAATCTAATCTAACGGCGTTTGGTATTTTCCAGACGGCAGGCATTTGACAAATCCGACACGTACTTGGCTGCGATCAATATTTATATTGCTCACGCACACCGTTGTCGTTTTATTGCGCAGTGGAAATAATCGTTGGCTCCTTGGCTATTGCGACGACTTTTCGCCATTTGCGTGAAAGAAAAAGTATGTTGGATGTTTTCCTTTCCATATCAATCGATACATTGATCACGTGCAATCGATGTCTATCGTCTCAACATTACCCAGTTAAAAAATCTGATAAAAAATCCCATGTGTTTCGTAAACGCCGAGACCGCGTGAAAAGCGTTCGCGTGATAAAGACCGATCGTCGAACCATTCGCTCGGTATGCTCTTCTAAGAATTTACATAATCTTCGACGCTACTTTTTAAAAATGCTCTACTCTTATCTTCAGCTGGACAGTGCACACAATGACTGTGCAGTCATCGGTCACAGTCCGCATCTCGGATAAAACTTATGAATTTCATCGCGGGAACAATGTACTGAACATGCACAGTAGATTCCCGACAATTTTCCATTTCCCAATAGCTAAAATACCCGATTACTTTGTTCCACGCATGGCAAACACAAAACGACGATGCCGGTCCATGGAAAATTACGTGTAGCCTGATAAAAAAATGTATGACTAGATTTCACAGTTAAAAAGAATATATCTCTTGAGTTCCTTCAGTACTTGGTATGTCTCGCGCGTATTGTATTTAGATCGCGACGTAAAATCTAAAATTTGAGGCTTCATTATTATTATTGTTATTTTTTTTAGAGTAAATAGGCACGACGAAGTTTCAGCCGCAGTCTTAGTGTCATGAACGCTGCTACGTCGAGTATGATGTAAAGACCGATGAGAATCGACATGGAGAACCAATAGTTGACGTTTTTCATGTCTACCTCGGCCATAAATTTCTCCGGGGTTGTGTAGTGGCAGTAGATCTCCGAGCAGGGCATTTTTGGACGGCCGAACCTGCAAAGATTCATTGTAATGTATTATCGATAAATCTATCAATTTAAATGTGTAATTATTTGGAGTTATCGATGCAACGAAGTCTTTTTTTTATTATAAACTCACCCATAAATGGACGCTATTATTCCCTCGAATCCGTACTTTAGAAAAGACGTGTGAAATAACCACTGAAGATATGGATGAGCGTCGTTGAGATGGACGAAGAAACCGCTGAATATCAAAAACGGTAAGATAAACAATGGACCGAATATCACAGCGTTCTGAAAAAGATAAATCGTGATTTTGATTTTGACAATTAAAGGATTAATTTATCTGCTTTCAGAAAAAAATTATCTATCTACCGTACCTGAACTTTCATACCGATTCCTACAATGACACCAACGATCTGCGCCACAAGACTGACCAGTATACACATTAACATAAAAAGCCCGAGTCTCTTTAATTCAGGAAACTGTCCAGTCATTAAAAAAACTATAATAGTGTACGTAGAGGCGGCAGCAATTTGTACAGGAAGATCGGCGATTTTGTTAGCTAGATAAAACGATCGTAGTTTGTACCATCTGTTGAAGTGTTCTCTCGTGACGATCGGCAGTTCCGATGGAACTGAAAATTAGGACGAAATAATCTTGTTAGAATTAAAAACAGAAAATGTCCCTCTATGAAGAAAAAGAAAAATCATTGAGTACAATTATGGAGTTTGGTACGGCAAATGTACTTACATGTGATGATTGTTGCGCTGAAAGCGCTGTACATAAGAAACATTAAGTTGAAGAAGAGTAGATTAAAGTTGTCGAAAACGTGAGCAGCATCCTCGCCGATTCTGCAGTACAGAGTTCCGACTAAGATGGCTATTATTAGGTGCATTCCTAGTCGAATAAATGTGAGAACCTGCAAAAGGAAAAATAAAAATATGTCAATGTCTGAATAATTGGTACGCCGGGAAAAAAATTATAATTGATCAGGCTAACAAAGTAATTTAATGACGCAGCCTATTAATAAGCGGAAGCCCATTCAATTATGCTCCGGCGAGAAGTTAAGGCGAGTGGTTAATAGTCAATGTTTCTGCCAAATTTCGTCCAAAAATGTTCAGTTGTTTTTTTTGTACGCCATTTTTAATTTCTTCGGAAACGTCTGTACGCACTGTAGCGCTCGCAATTTTTTAGCTGTCGGGCTAAAAAATGCGTACACAGATAGAATATCACCAACCGATGATCCCATTAAAATTTCAATTTTCAATTTTTTTAATTTCATGTTTTTTTTTTTAGACGCATTTTTTCGTATCACATGAAGTGTCAGATTCGTGATCAGCGTGAAAAAATACATGGAATTACACTCTTGGAGCGACAACTAACGAAAAAGTTTACCGGGCATTGTTATAGCCAAAATGGCAAAAATGAGTAATTTTGGGTCTTTTTTGAAACAGCGATTTCTTTGCTTGCCGATGGCATCGCGGAAAAACCCAGGTGCATAGGGACCTATCGTGATCTACAGCAAGACACACACAAGACGATGGATATGACGGGATTAAAAAGCTAGATAAAAAGGTATCACTAGGAATTCTGTAATAAAAATCGAAAGGGCAAGAAAAAAATTGAGGAGCGCATACTTCTATGTATTTTTTCGTGCCAAACGCAGATTCGACAAAGTGAAACGTAATGATGTTATATTTTTTTACGCACTGAACCTAAATCGGTCAGTCGTTTTACATAAAAGTCTAAGACGTTGACGTTGAAAAAAGTTGAAAATTGAAATTTTCATATCGCTTCCTCATAAAAGCAGAAAATTGACATTTTCATAGCGATATGAAAATATCAATTTTCAACTTTTTTTTATTTATAAAATGCTATACGGCAAGTACCTTGTCTCTCGAAAGTCTTATAGCATTTCGTTTGAGCAATGTATAGAGCTGTTTCCAAAATCCTGTAGCATAATAAGCTGGATCTTGTTCTCTGAGATGTTCGCAGTGAAGCGGTGTTATAGGCAAAGGTTGTAAACTCGCTGCAACTTTTAAATGAGTGTTCCAACTGGATGCAATTATTTCCCCGATATCGTTCCAGTTTCCAGGGGCGGAAGAGCGCCAGTCGTTGCACTTCCCGTTGTCTATGGAAATTCCGAGTTTCTGTGCGTAGTTACCGTAGTCGCCGTTGCAAACTTCCATGACTGCGAAACAGAGAAAATAACAATGAATACAAATTAGCGTGAGAATGTGAACGACATTGGGAATGATATATGATAAGCACGCGGAAGTACAGAGTGATACGGGTATTAATTCATTTTCGAACAGTAACGCATTTCGCAATGACAAAAGTATTTGAAACTTCTCCTCGCACCACGCTCGAACGCTCCTAAAAATGGAGAATTTTAGGGGAGACCGGGACAAAATGGCACAGCGGGGCAAAACGGGAAACTGAGGGCAAAACTCAGTTTTCCAATCATTTTTGGATGCCCCATTTTGTCCCAACGATACATTCGGATTTTCCAACCCGTTTTGCCCTATGTGCCACCATCGCCACCATCCAAAAGTCATTGGAAAATTGCGTTTTGTCTCATTATCCCGTTTTGCCCCGCTGTGCCATTTTGCCCCGCCCTCCCCTATTCGCACGCCAAAGTTCAACGTTGAAGAAGGTTGTTGAGGCGCTTGACACTAGTCAAATTAATGCTATTTTTCTTATGTCGTTTGTACGAAGTTTTACGCATCTATTGATCACCGTTGATGGTTATTTATATTACATGTGTTCAACGTCGGAATTGTACATTCAATCAACATCGAAAACTTAAAACTTAATTGCAATGGATTTACAAAAATACGAACGATTTTATGCTAATTTTCGAAAATGTACATATTTGATAAGTTTTTTCAAAGAATAATCTGTAAATTTTACACGATTTTGATATATTATGGCTCACTGTCTTCCTTGAAAGATGCTCTACGAATTCACCGTCTAGATACTCAATAGTATTTTTCGTTTAAAAATGACTGCTGCTTGTTTATGGATGAATTTCGTCGCCGGACAAACAAAAGGCTTTTCAGTATCAAGATTCTCCTTGAGCTGTATTATGGCTCGAGGTTATGCAACAAAAAATCATCATTTTATTCAGACGTTGCACGTGCTCGATCAAACGCTCCCAGCAATATCGCCAGAGGTCATGCCACAAATAAATTCAATTAAAGTTGCGACCTATCAACTGTTAAATAATTATCTGGTGGCTCTACAGCCACGTTAAATTCAGATAATTGTCAGAGAAGAATTGTGTATCATATTCGGAGCTTAATTTTTGTGCTCGAGACTCGTACATAGTCTCCTGATAAGACTTACGAAAATCTGCTGGATTGTGATAAGTTGGACATTGCAATCCATGCTTGGAAAGAAAAGGCACAAGTGCTTTCGTGCTGCCGGTGTAGACGCAGCTTCCATCGGCGATAACGTAGAGATGGTCTATCATGCTGAAGAGCGTCGCGCTTGGCTGATGTATTGTGAATATTACTGTTCGCCCTTGCCTCGCGAGATTGTTCAAAAGTTTGAGGCACTGCTTCGATGTGACGCTGTCTAGGCCACTAAAAAAATAACCGAGTTATTAATGCTGATTCATTCAAATATTAATATGCACCCGCGGTTATGCTGGCTCGCGCTGTCGCCGTATCTGTCTGAGTGCTGTGAGTATCTGTGAGTTATCTGTGAGTTATCTGTGAGTTATCTGTGAGTTATCTGTGAGTTATCTGTGAGTTATCTGTGAGTTATCTGTGAGTTATCTGTGAGTTATCTGTGAGTTATCTGTGAGTTATCTGTGAGTTATCTGTGAGTTATCTGTGAGTTATCTGTCAGTTATCTGTGAGTTATTATCTGTGAGTATCGGTGTAAGTGTCCAATCAACATGAACTTTATTATTATGCAGATTATTGAGCGTTGCATGCGATCGATCTACGACGGGTCTTGGAAAGGGATTATTTTTTAAGTCAACCATTCTCCCGACTTTGATTACCTGTTAGGTTCGTCGAAGAACATGATTGGAGGATCATTAACGAGTTCCAGAGCAATCGCGAGCCTTTTTCTCTGGCCCCCGCTCAGCTGATCAGTTCGCGTGTGTCGACATTGTGTCAAACCCATCGCCAACAGAATTTCATCTATCTGAAAAAATCGCCATAGCAAAGTAGTGTCATTAATCGAAAGGCTGCAACTTCGAGAGAAAACAATGTTTTTAATTACCCTCTGCACTTTTTCGCGATGATTCGACCGCAGTTTGAGATCGGCCGCGACTCTCATTGCCTCATCGATCGTTAGTAGAGGCTGTAGATTGTCATCTTGCATTATATAAGCCGAGGATCTTCTAAAAGACGTGGGATCCCGACACTCACCGTTTAACGTGATCCTGCCCGTGATCGATGAAGTCCTGCAAATCATCCACAGAAACTCTTTACATTTCAAAAATCTATCCTTAATTGTATGTGATAAGCCTCCTTCTCGGCGTGACCGGGGTTCGGTCGGTAACGAAATCTGTAATAACTTTTTTGCACAGTTACGTGGAGTGGATATGATTTATAAGTCTCAGTCAAGAATTAATTTGCATTTGAAACGAAATCATGGGCGCTGTTTAAAAAAAAAATAAAATAAATCGGTACTTCTTTCTTTACCGACCGTGGTATGTCACGTACTTTTAACTTGAGTGCCAATGACATGACGCAAATTTGCATCGAATTAAGAGTAAGAAAATACGTCGGGTAGTTTTTTTATAACTCATATCATAAACTCACATAAAATTTAATTGGCGCAGAAATGCGATTGGTATTAGCAGAGTTTAATTGAGAATGAAAAAACGATTCGATTAATTATCTCCAGCGTTTCTTCATGAATTACATGACAATTTATGATTCTTTTGCCGACGCTTCCGAGTAGATTGTCGACAGATATGCAAGTATACACGTGATAGGTAAGTATAAGAACTGTAACTGCTTGGTAACCTGCCTTGAGCCTGTGTGAGAGTGCAATAATTCCGAGTCCAAGTGCAAGCGTCGATTTACCTTTGGTCTACCTGGACCGTATCAAGAATGCACCAAGGGTACTCCGACATGCACTATTATTTACCGTGCTCATAATGTTTTCTGAATTACGCTGGAGAGATAAAAACATCGTTGTAAAGACTACTTAGTTGACGCCACTCACGTGTAACCTGCAAGAATGTCCATCAAGGTTGACTTTCCAGCTCCCGATGGTCCCATTATCGCCGTCAGTTCACCAGATCTGAAGTTGCCACTCATGTTGCTCAATAATTTTCTCCTTCCTGTGAAAAGGAATTTTTTTTTACTGAGTCTGTCGGGTCTATTTCTTTTCTGAGTTATTCTCTTTAAATTATTTTAAAAATAATGCAAAAATCAATTTCAAAAAGTCTAATTTTATGTGTCAACGATTTTATTTTGTGCGACTGAAGATTTTCATAGGAATCGATATTTTTTTAACATTATCTCTTCAACCGTGAGTTTGGAGAACATTGACTGAGTGCACGTGTGTATAATGTCTATGTGAAGATAAGCAACGCTGCCGCGACACGTGCAAGGGATCGCCCTGATCCGAAAGCCTTGATGTCATAAAATAGTTGGACACTAAGAATGTTCTTCAACTATTGTAATTCAACGTGTACTACCTTACCCTACGGTAACACGTGAACACCATGCCGAAGTCTTCAAGTGGATTTTGATAACACACATTTTTAAAAAGATTAAAAAATCGCGTCCCCGATGTGTTTCAATATTGTCGACGTTTCGTAAAGAGAACTTCCCGCGATTAAGAAGAGACCTTTGAGATTCATTTCGAGTGCTTGATCACGATGAGGGAGCTAACGAATAGCGGAATAATCAAACGTTTGAGAAAAAGAATCATAAGAGTATCAAGACACGATCTCGATTTCTCCTCACTGTTAACTAACAGAAAAAAAGAAGACACGATATGCTAGAAGATATTATCGGAGATTATCTGGACGATTGCGAGGGCTCCGGTGCTCTCGAGCGTTTAGATTTTTATCTAAACGCTATTTTCTAAACGCGATTTTTATCCGTTGTAACAGAATTTGTTTGACAAACTTCGACTCTGATATTTTCGGCAGAATTCTTATTTCATTTGAATTTTATAGATATGTTTTAGAACATTTTTTTTTCTTTTCACTCTATTATATTGTTCTACGTTACTTAAGAGGTCGCGAGACATAGGGGAGAGCGGGGCTAAATGGCACACCGGGGCAAAACGGGATAATGAGATAAAACACAATTCTCCAAATACTTTGAAATGGTGGCGATGGTGGTACGTATGTATCGGTAGGACAAAATTGGGCATCAAAAAATTATTGGAAAATTGAGTTTTGCTCTCACAGTCCCGTTTTGCCCCGCTGTGCCATTTTGCCCCGGTCTCCCCTATTAGTTGTAAAAACAAAGCGTAGGGGATAATGAGCGAATTCTGTCCATCTAAGGAAAAGCGGAGATACGAAAAAAAAATTCAATGGAGAAAAATTTTTGGATGTCGACCGGCAACTAGTAGCGTTTTACACAACAATGATTAGGAAGTGACTATTATCAACGTTTGCAAACAAAGTTGAAGCGACCTGTATTACCGAGCGCACACGGATAATACAAACTATTCACTTAACATTTTTTAACGATATGTCAGAAGACATTGTCAGAGATTATCTGGACGATTGCGAGGGCTCCGATGCTCTCGAGTGTTGAGATAAAATCTATTGTCACAGGATTTATTTCACAAACTCCGACTCCAATATTTTCTGCAAAATGCTTATTTCATTTGGTTTTTATAGATATTCGAATTACATTTTTTCCCCTGAATTATATTGTTTAACGTTACTTAAGAACTCGCCAGATCTATTATCGTAAAAACGAGGCGTAAGAGAATGTGAGCGAATTTCGTCTAGGTAAGGAAAAACATAGATATGACAAATACAATTCAATAAATACAAATTTTTTTAATTTTGAAAATTTTGGTGCGCTACAAAAAGATTGACAACTGACTATTATTAACAATTGAAAACGAAAAGTTGAAGCTGCATCTATTACCGACCGCACACGGATAATGCCATTCAATTCCATCAATCAATCAATCAATCGATCAATCAATTAATGCATTCTTTGACGATAATTAAAATTATACTCAATCGTGTCGTTTTTTAGTGCTTAACGATATAAGTCAAGAGTCATCTTTACATCACTTCTCGATTCCCTAAAGGAACATTCGGCCAGTGTTATCTGCTGGCAGGTATTCGCTAACTACCGATTAGCATGAATCGTCGGCAGTGAGGCATCAGAGCCAAAGTGTTTTTCCCCACATCGACTGATTCGTCAACATATACTTATTGGGCGTTGAATAAAATGTATCAGAGTGCCGACAGTTTGCACGTTGACCCCGAAAGTCCGCCGGGAGACAAAACGATGACTCCGAAGGGACAAGAGACGGCAAGTCTGGCTCATCCCATTCTTCTCTGGCCAGATAGAAAAGCGCCAACTGCTCCGTTTCGTGACGCTCGTCTATCTGGTTGTGCTCTGTACACTACAAACTCTACAATACCGAATTCATTATCGTAAAGCTCCGTAAATAAAAACCCTGTATCACGCAGATAACGTTACCGGCTCAAGCGTCGCCGATATGACGGCGGTGAACAACGAGATAACGACATTGATCATTCGTGTAGAATTTTAAGTTTGCATAGGGCAATGATTTATGAAGTTGTCTTCCTGTCCATCACTTTCATTTATACCACTAGTTTTTTCTACGGAAATTTGTGCACCTTTTCACAAAAAATGGGCCCGTAAGCGTAACATCAATGATCTGCAATATTTTACGTATAAATTGTGAGAATAAAAAAAAACTGATAAAAAAGAAATCTCGGAAAATATTGATCGTAAGTGCTATTACTCGACGAGCTTTTTGTTAGTAAAAAACAAAAAATTAAATGAAGAAAATTTAAGTGTGCAATAAAATTCCCCGCACTGACACAAGAATCTAATAAAAATTAACGGTCGTCTAAGAAAAATTACCATAGATCAGGGTTCGCAGAAACCTCATCCGCGATTTTTTTTTTTTTTACAAATTCAGTACTTCCCGTCACAGGTGGCGCAAGCGTTCTCTACTGCCATGTGCTGTGGTAATTTTTCTCAAGCGATATAGTAATTTTCACTACATCATTCTCTCGGTGCATGTGCCAAGGGAAGTAAACGAGACAGCTCGCATAATAACAAATAAACATATTTACGCTATGCGAAACGGAGCGAACGCTCTATGCCGATACAATGTAAAATCAGTGCCACCTTATCGCAAAAAAAAGAAGAAACCGTCGCTGATGATGATGAATGAGATCAAGGATCGTTCTCTCGTAGCGAACAAAAAGAATGCGTTGGCATTTTGTAAAATGATTTTGTTTTGTATTTATCTAAGTACGCGCGGAACTTTGCTTATCATACGTCGCGGGTGTCAGGAGACACTTCGGTCTGACGCCGAGCAGCTGCGCAACGATAAAAGATCGGCAGTGACACTCTCCTGCACTCTTACGCCTACTCTTACGCCTACACTCTCCTAGTAATGGTCCCGACAACCAGAATTCTTAGGGGCCCCAGGCCTACATAGGGTGTTTTCTCAGCATCCCTATCCTTACACTACTGCAAAAAAAGAAGAACAAAAAAATGATCGAATGAATCTCGATATTACCTCTCCCGAGTATGCCAGTTCGCACCGTGTACGAAACATCGTTGAATTCAAGATTGAACCGTTTGTCGATTATATGATGAAACGTTGTACCATCAACGTCGGAGTAGTCCACGGTGGTTTTGCGCTCGACGTCCAATTTTAAACTATTTGGCTTCCGGGGGCCCGGATTTGCGGGGCAAGTCGACATAATTTTTTAAAATTTTATTATTCTGTTTTCAAATAGAATAACAATTTCACTGGATCAATTTTAACCGCCTCCTTCGTTGGATAAAATTGATCCTTCCTCGGATCAATTTTAATCCCCCTTCTATCAATTCAAATACCACATGTCCATCGTCAAGGCTCGACAACAAACGTTGCGTATCTTCATTTCTTCGAGGAGTGCGTCCGACCGGTTTGTTGTAATTATTATTTGTTTTTTAAGTAACGAGGAAAAAAAATGCTCTATTATATCGAAGCCCGTTGGACTGTACTATGCCCGAGTCCGACGCGGTTTATTTAAAGCTCCGCATGTGAGAGCGTGCCCGCGTACGTCGAGGCAATGAGATGCACGCGCACGTATTATCTCCCAGTTGGGTGAACCAGCCGCGACAGCGCGCGAGGAGTGAATTTATAATACAAGAACTGACAAAGAGAACTCTTGGCTCACACTGCTCGGCTCTGTTCGTTCGATCGTTTGCTGGCTCCGTCGAGTCGTCAAGTGACTAAGACTGGGAACTCGCCGTGTGAGGGGCTTCAACGTGTGTCGTACAGATATATATATAGATGTTACAGCCGTCTACTCCCGACCGCGGGCAGGGCCTTACTGTCCGCTGTTAAGTGCGACAAACGAGCTAGTATCTCGTTCCCCCGAGGCTGCTGTGCTATAATCACCACTCTAAGCTAAAGCTACGTCCACACCGGGGAACGAAACGCTATCTTCACCGTTCATTGTCTATAAAATTCGCTGAAGAATTCAACAGAAGTCTCTTAGGCCACGCTGCGGGCTTCTCTTTGCGAAGAGCAAAGCCTTTCTTCGGGTTCGGCAACGATGCCGATCTTTGTAACGAATTCTGGACGTGAAAACATCTTTGTTCGAACTTTCGAGTGAAAATTCGCCTTAAGAAGCGATACGGAAGTGACCTCAAATGGCCTTAAGGAAGTGACCTCAAATAGCCTTAAGGAAGTGATCTTATAATGCATTGCGGAAGTGCCCTCAAAAAGCGTTACGGTCCGTCTAGAGGGACTTGGGACAATCGGGCCCTAGAATGGGGCTCTCTCGGGTAGGGGAGACCGGGGAAAAATGGCACACCGGGGCAAAACGGCATAATGAGACAAAAAGCAATTCTCCAATAACTTCGGGATGGTGGCGATGATGATACGTGGGGCAAAA
Organism: Ichneumoninae sp. A BG-2022a; assembly: GCA_030522665.1. NCBI lineage: Eukaryota > Metazoa > Arthropoda > Insecta > Hymenoptera > Ichneumonidae > Ichneumoninae sp. A BG-2022a. Next base: position 14,542 of record JAPYZC010001573.1, on the reverse strand, counting down.
TGGGTTTGAAAATCCGGATGTATCATAAGGACAAAATTGGGTATCCAAAAATTATTAGAAAATTGAGTTTTGCTCTCACTGTCCCGTTTTGCCCCGCTGTGCCATTTTGCCCCGGTCTCCCCACATGCAATTATCAGGAGGTGTGACGCCCTCTTCCCCCTAAAATCAGTACAATCTCCCAAAAACACTCAAGATGTTTTCACACACTATTTCAGTGAGTACACTGAAGTACACTTTGACGATTTTGTTGTAATTATCTTATCCTCCGAATTTCGGTACCGCAATATTGATATTAGACTGCCATTGTACTTTCTCCATACACGAAGTCGCGAACTAATTGCGGAGAGTCCCAACGAGCATGAAACATTTGCGTGTTGCGAATCGTGACGTCATCTAAAGATTACCGTTCAACGACCCTCGAGTAATGATGGAGAGAGCGCGTTCGATCAATATGTATCCGTGCGTGTGAGAAGTGTGTCCGTTATAAAAAAAAATGTCGGATCGCGGAATGCGTGGCGAATTCTCGGTGAGAAAGTCGTGGATTCTTATTTTTTTCATCGCAAATAATAACAATAATATTAATAATAATAAATTGGGACGCAAATATCTTGGGCTTATAAAAGGGTCAGTAGCATCGTCGCGAGTAATTCCATTGGAGCCAGCTACCTCGGGATCGGCCTTGCATTCGCGAGGCCTTGCCCGCTCGCAACCGTTAAGCTGCAGCATGGAGAACCGGATGAGAGTCGAATGAGGATTACTCGGGGTGGGGAGGAATGAGTCACCTGACCGTCAGCTGTTCGAACTACACACGGGAAGATCCTTCAACTCGAGAAATGCCTTGGGATTATTTTCACCTTGCAATCCGATCGCTTCCTAGCTCGCCTTTGGCGCAGTTGTTGACACTGAACACAGAAAATTGACACTGATCCTTTTGCTATTGTTATACGATGCCGAGAAAAAAATAAGTTTTCTATTCGGTCGTCGAGCTTTCGATTACTTCTCTAAGAATATCAACATCGCGAAAGATCTTGGATACAATTGTCAAGAAAACCAGTGTAGAGGCTACGATTCATCTTTTTTTACTGTAATGTGTATTAGCATTTACCAAGCCACACGATATTATTACTGCGATGACTGGAATAATTCGATATGAGGTCGATCGTCATGAGATGGAGTATTGACGTGACTTTCCGAGAGGGAAGACGTTTCACAGTTCGCGCTTGAGATTTAGCTGTGACTATAATTAACGATATCCACCCAAAAAAAAGACGCGTGTTATTCATTCGCTCGGTCACAGTGTAAAATATTACAGGGCAGTAACTTCGAAAGCTCTGTGACAGTAACTCATGAATGCCTTGTCAGGTCAAAATGGAATTTGATTGTCATGTATGTTGCAAGCAACGTGTAATTTCCCAATTTTCAAGGTATTTTGCTTGGCAATCGAATCAACTACTCTGACATAAGTCTGTGATTTTTTAAAACATATTTCTGTTTTCATTTTTACGATCGCAGTTTCTTTCTTTATTGTACGTATACAATGCACCATGATCGACGTTTTCAGCGCATTGCTAAGCCAATTAGCGTTACTACTAAACTGGGTAAGTTATGTTACATCTCCGCTTGTCTCGTGCTACTCTATAGTCTTATAAAAATATCGTAGAAGCTCTGTGAATATTTCAAAAATTTTTTTCTTTCTTGTCCGTGTGTAAACTATAAATGTTGCTATTAAGTGTGATAACGCAAAGTGTAACGCAAGATGTATAGCGATTCGCCTTGGGTAGTCAGCGTGCCGTCCTGAAAACCCAGTGCGAATTTACGATTCATCATGCTATCATTAAATTACGTAGGTAAAGTAGAAAACAACTCTCGTCGCGTCTGAAGGAGTTCGCTTCGAGATTCTCACATCGACGAAATATTGTCAAATCATAGTTTGACCCTTCTGAAAAAATAAGCTTTTCTCCTTATATTTATGTACATACATCTCCCATCGACATCTTTCGACTATCTAAATAAACGCTCGTGTAATAAAAACAAAAAATAGATCGTTACCACAGCATATTTTATACTGTGGAACTATGATTTCCAATTACATTTAGGAAAAAATTTAAATAATTTGCTCAACAGCGGCACTGTTAAACAAGATAGATTTTCGATCGATAATCAGTTAAGTATCCACGTTTTTATACCTCTTTTGGTCTAATTAGATATTACAATAAAAAATCTCGACTAGTTCCTTTATTAATTATAACGATCTACGCGGTCACCGACAGACTTTTTTTTTCGTCGCGAAACTCGCACGGCTCTAATTTACTCGTTCGCAAGCTCGAAAAAGAAATTTAGCGTCAGAAGATCAAAACGTCTAACATTTTTATGTATCGCGTGAAAATTAGTACGAATTTGGTATCTCGAATGTTATAGTGCCGTTGGCGATACGGCTCGCAAACGGCTCAGTTCCGACTGACGCAAAAGTCCATTCGAAATACTGAATGAATGCCCTGTACTTTTTTTTCGTCATGCGTGCGGTGCGCAAGCATAAAGGTTTATCTTCGATTGAGCTTGCACCATAGTGCGCTAGCCGTGAGAAGGTGCATTAGCACACCTACACCTACGATTAAAACTAAATTATTAACGACGTTCGTGTCGTTTATCTCCATTTCTTTGAGAAATTGTGTAGGTTTCTTGTAGTGACAGTAAAAGTCGTCACAGTTCAGATCTTTCCTGTCGAGGCCGTAGACCGTGAAGAGCAAACTGTGAAAACCAGCGCGGAAGTACGAAATGTGAAACAGCCAACGAAACGCCGCTGGTGTATCCATGTAGCGGATGCAGAAACCAAAGACCGAGAACAGCACAGCGATTATCGGACCCGCAAACACTGCGATCTGCAATTTAAAAAATATCTCTCATTAGTTCCAAAACTTCGAAAGTCCTACATATTTTTTAAGCTAGACGGAGCTCGGGGTCGGCTGAAGGATTGAGGGAATGAGGACAAAAATCAACACTCAAACTCTGGAAGTATTATTAGCCACAGGGGTGGAAGGGACAGTGGAACAGGACTTGCAAAGAGACTGACTCAAGGTGGACAAATCGAGTTTCTGCCGAAGCTATAAGCGGATCAAGGAAGGAGTGGAGACGGAAAAAACTGAGATACAAAGGATATAAGAGGGAGAAGGAGGAATGGACAAGACTAAGATGCTAAAACTTACACAGATTCGGAAAGAAAGCCTTGAGAGGGAAGCTGCAGACTTCGCGGAGCAGAGCAGAAGGACGAAGGTTAATCATGAGAAGAAAGAAGAAGGCGAATCAAGAAGGACTTGGCTAAAATTGGCTACATTGGCGACTTGGCTAGAAGACTGGGTGAACGATCGGCGGAGGGAAGATTTGCTCGAGGAATTCATCTGATTCTTAAAAGGAATATCAGTAGAGGAAATGTGAAGGTATGCGAAAGAATTTGGAAAGCTTACAAGGGAAAAATCGAGAACTGAAGGGGGAGGATATTTACAGAATAAAAAGCGCCCTTCAGTGGGCTTAATAATAAGATGCGTCTTCCTTGGTTTTTTCCGAGAGTATCGAAGACGCAGCCTATTCACGCAATTGATATTGTCCTCGACTATTTTGAACAGCGACAAGACAGCGATTTCATCGACTACTTGCACCGCCCAAAAAATGAAACATGTGATAGACGAAAATCGAAGTGCAAGAAGCAAACCAAAGTCACTGAGTGCTTAAAAAGAAAGACTAGATTGCGTACTATTAATGAAAATAAAAAAATCCAAAGCTTTACATTCTAGTTGACACTGTTTAACAATTAAGTGTAAGTTGTACCAAGTGTCATTTTAACTAGTCAAAATTAAATTGTATCGTTAATCATTATGAACTTTTATACTTTCACTGTCTGGTTTGCACTAACCCCGATTGCGATTATCCGGGGAGTCTTCAGTCCCGAGCATCCCGGTTAATCGGAATTGTACTGTACTTTTAATATTTTTTGAAACTATTCATAGGTGTGAAAATAGTACTTTGCGATACTAGTGCGAAAAAGCGGTCTTTCAACGAAGGTTTTGAAGTTGGCCACACGAGCCCGGAAGTGAGTACCACAGCAGCACGAGCCGAAGGCCAGTGCAGTCTGTGGTACGAGTTGAAGGCGAGTGTTGCCTACTTCTCAACCGCCATGGGGAGACCGGTTTTTCGTACAAGTATCGCATACTACTTTTTGTAACGAGGGCACAGAAATTTCCACTTTTTATGTCGTAGTGTGGCCAATCCATGCGGAAAAATAACTAGTCTTAAAAAAGTGTGTAAAAATTAACTAGTGTGATCTACGCATGCGCAGAATTTTCTAGCACGTCTTACTAAAAAGTGCCACTTTCGCCACGCGTTACAGGCCCGAAAAGGGGAACTTTTTGTGCACGTGTTACAAAAAAATCTTTCAGACGGCCGTATATCAAATGAACACCACAAAAGTCGACACCATGTCAACTGATCATGAAAAGTCTACACCGTGAAAGAAGACACGCATCTTTTCAGCAAACAGCTCTGCAACCAAGGCAACTCGACAGTAGGGTATTCCGTTCCGTCACTTCCGGTTTGAAAATCTAATTTTTCAACGAGCAGTGACGTTACAAGGGAAAACGTCACTTCCGGTCCAAAAATGAGATTTTCAAGAATTTTCTTGGTGCGGAGCCGACTGGTGGTAAAATGTTGCGTGCTCATTTTCACGGTGTAGACTGTTCGTGTTCAGTTTTCGTGGTGTAATCTTTTTCCGTGTTAATTTGATATACTGCTCTTTCAGACATCTTTTTTTTAAGGTCGAGTCCATCGGCAAGGAAGGTATTACACAATGGTAAAACTTATTTACTGTCAGAGAAAAAATAAAAATAATTCAGTATGTCATAATTGATTGTTTTTTTTTTCAATGTCGTACCTTCACTGGAGTAGTTGCACCGATGAAAAATCCCCAAGCCTGAGCGGTCAAGCTCGCGGCAACGCTGACGAGTAGGAAAGTAATAATTCGTTCGGATTCGATAGGCTGACCGGTAAGCCAGTAGCTAACCGCGATATATGTAGTCGCGCAGGTAGCTTGAAAAGGTATTTCCACGAGTAACATACTGATGTAATAAGGTGCTAATCGATACCATCGATTAAAGTGTTCTCGTTTCAGCATTTGCATCTCTAAAGGAACTGGAATAAAAAATCAAGTGTCACCAATAAGTAAATGTTTTTGCAAAGCGATAAATTTGATTTTATAATTGATCCGTTGTCTGTGATCGTATAGTAACTCACAGGCAAGAGTTACGGCCATTTTTCCGGTATAGACGACAAGCAGTAGAGATCCATAGAGATACACATAATTGGCAAGAACGCCGTTGGCGCGGTAGCCGCTACCCATGTAGAGATAGCCGAATATAACGCCGATAAGTAAATGACATAGCACTCGTATGATCATAAGCGTGTAATCCCTCTTGAGGCACATCAGATGTCTCTTGTACAGCAGGTAACACTGCGCGAGGAAACCAGCAGGAGGCGGAGGTTCCACATCCGAAGCCGCATCTAAGAGAAAACATCCAAAGTTTATCTCATCTATTCGCGCCAATCGAATGCTAATCGACATCGAATGTCTTTTCAATTAATTTCATTTTTTTTATATTATAATGATTGTTTTGTTTCATTCATTTCAAGGGAAATAAAGGAATATTCGACAAAGGCTTACCCAGAATTTGGGGCTTCGCCGGCGCCTCAGGCTTCTCCACTTCCCAAATTTTTTCCGCTGCCGTAGCGAGCTTTTCAACTGTTATTCCATACTCTCCGATCGCAACTTCGATCACTGAAAAATGATATAGGAAGTATTTTAATGATCATTCAGGGCATAAAAATTCATGAGACACAAAGAGACGGATAAGTGGACGCGCAAGAAGTACTGAGTGGAAAACCCAATGATCGAACTGTCTCGTAAAAAACAGAGCGCAACTTGTCGTCTCACTCAATACGTCCCATCGCGTCCCATTTAACCGATTAAAAGTGCCTAGACTCAACTTATGTTCAACGTTTTTTTAAAAATAAGATACTAACAAAAGTCAGCGGGATTGTGATAAGGCGGACAGTTGAGCCCGACCGACGACAAGTGCGGTAGGAGAGCTTGAATGGGCCCTCTGTATATGCAATGACCACCCGAAACTGCGTAGAGAGCATCGAACATCTCGAACAGAAGAGCGCTCGGCTGGTGAATAGTACAAACTACAGTTCGCTTTTCCACTCGCGCGAGTCGTTGCAGCAGCGCCAGACATTGACTGCACGACGCCGAGTCCAAGCCTGGAAAGATATTTCAAAACATTATTCGACCTCTTCGGCAGAGAATAAAAGACGGGATGCAAAAAAAAAATTACCTGTCGTTGGCTCGTCGAGAAATAATACTGAAGGGTTACTGAGAAGCTCAAGGGCCACGTCTAGCCTCTTCCTCTGTCCACCGGACAATAGACCGCAGAGAGTATCGTAACAGCGACTCAAGCCGAGCATCTCCAAAAGTTCGAGAACCTGGGAATCAATAATTATTCTTATTAATTGTTTTGATACGGTTACGATAGACAGATTTTTTTTCAAGACGTACAACTCCTAGATGAAGTTTTTCTATGAGTTCGCGGCCAGAGGTGAAAAAAAAATAATAAACCGTCCTACAAAGATTTTGCAATTTGGATAATAGCAATGCAATTGCAATTTGGCAATGCATTTTTGAGAAAAGAAAAAATCCTGTATATGTTCATTCGCGTCACGAATAACAGTGGAAGTATTTTAAAAAAATTGCTTTTATTGAATTACAGTGTCGAACCTGAGTGTGTTTGTAAGAAGCGCTGATCGTGTAGCCGAGCTTGAGATGCGCCGCGAGTGTCATGGCTTCTCCTACGGTCAACTTTGGTCTGGACAATGAGTCTTGCTGTATGTAGGACGATGTTCTCTTCCATCTTTCGCTGTATGGCATTCGCAACTTTCCGTTCACCATTACTTCACCGGACACACCTTGAACCCTGTAGAAAAAAAGAAACGATTAAATGCAATGCAATTGCGGCAAACGTAAAGTTACGTCATACTCGATCAGGAACATAAGTAATTTTGATGGCATTACAGAAAAATAGATAAAATGTTTAATGAGAGTTCCGATCAGCTGTAGACAACGTATTGTCCATCCTATGAGACAGCAATGTCGTTAATTATAGGCAAATTAATAAATTCAATAGCTTCGATTAAAAATCGTTTGCGATTCTTCGAAAACTGGTTAAGCAACGAGCGGATAAGTGCTGCACAAAGTAAAGTACAGGCGCTTAAGGAATAATCGAGGATGGAGCGCAAAAGAAACGAAAAAAAAAGAAACAAACGGTCGATCATGATTATTATATTTTTTTCATGATCTTATCGCTCGATCACATGTTGTCCGACCTTCGACTTGTTGAGTACGATGTGTATGCTCGGTGAAAAAAGATCGATTCGTGTAATTGCGCGAATGACGTTTTTGCCTGGTTATTACCTTTGGTGCTGCATTTGCTATAGAGCGGTAGCTCATTCGCGATTCCAACGAACCGAAAACAATTTCTCTTCAGAAAAAGTTGTAAAAACAATTTTCTTTTTTTTTGTTTTTCTTCAAATTTTATTATCATTTCGACTCGTCAACGTGGATGAGGCCACCTCAATTGTCTCCGCCTCATTCGGAATTACTTCTATTCTAGCTTCGAGCAAACATAAGCAACATTCGTAGTCCATTGAATCATTAATCGTTTGAGGTCTCAGGCAGTGTCTTATGCAGATTTTCTATCTGACCTTCTAAGCGACCCCACGAGACTTTGTCGAAACGATACGACGAACAATGCGGTTAATAGTCGTCAGCCGGAAGGTGTCTAGCGTACAATCATCACATACATTAGCCTCGGCATCCGATACGAATGAGAAACAATGGAAAAAAAATCTCAAGCTGTTGCCTGAGAACGTGCAATAAAATGTTCCTTTTTCTATCGCCTTAAGTTTTCTTAGTCCTTTTAATTTCATTAAAATTGGCAGTTTTATTAAGAAGTAAACTTACGTGTAGCCTGCGAGAACGTTGAGAAGTGTCGATTTTCCAGCACCGGACGGTCCCATAATAGCCGTGAGCTCACCCGCACGAAAACCTCCGGTGACTCCATGAAGAATTTCTTTGACCTCTGTAACGAAAGATTAATGTAGGAAAGCGATGTCGATAAGAGGTATGTCGCTCTAGATAGGTCTATTGCAGGGTAAAGGCACCGACTATCTACAGTTATAATTTTTTTCTCAATCAAACGAGATACAGTTATTGAAATTAAAGAATAAGTAAAAGTTCGATCCTCTTATACTTTTTGAAAGAGCGCCCATGAGAAGTTCCTATCTAAGAATTTTTTAACGCGAAAATCATTGATCGTAGAAAAACTTCTAAGTACGTGAAATATAGCTTTTTACATGGACATTCAATCATATTTTCTTATTGCAAATTTTCCTTGATTGTTTTATAGATTAATATCCAAATTGCATAAAAATTGACATGATAATTTGTGGCCCACTTGACACTTAGAGCTTTGCTTATATGTAACGCTGTGGGATACACTGTAAAAAAAATCCGTATGAAAGTTAATGTACCGGAGTGCAAGTTTTTATGCAAAAACTGGTATATCAAATTTCATGTACAATTGTGATGAAAAATTTATATTCAGCGGATTAATAACATTGTAAATACTTTGTTTTAAATAAGTTGCTCTAATTTTACTTTAAAAGAACTTTAATTATAATAATTTACTTTAATTTCCATGATAAAGTATATTAATTTTTCATCACAATTGTACATTAAATTTAGTGTACCAGTTTTACATAAAAATTTCCAGTCCGGTACATTAAATTTACAATTTTTTGTACAGTGTAAATAAACTCTCTCGTGATCAGATGGCACGTATGGAATAATATATATTTTTTAAACAAACGTTGCACATGAATGTATTATCAACGTGCGTTATTTTGCCTGCCGACTTTGCGGCTTGGCCCCCACGGCAATAAATCCTCTTGGCGCGTTCGCGGACTCGGAATGCTCGTCTTGCGCGAAGACGAAACGACTTTCCTAAATGACATACGAGATCGCGATGCGAGTCGTTGTCCTAATTTTTCTCTGGTACAGTGCACTTAGCTACGGTTGAATTTCAACCGCATGGGTGTAGGAAAAAAGAGAATGCGGTTTCACGGTGAATGGAAAGCCCGTCGAGTTGCGTTTGAGCGTTAACTCGGACTGTACGAAATGATGTGCCCAGAACTGCACAATTCGTTCCAGTTGGAGTTATACAAGGATTGTCTACCTGAGAGGAATAATAATGACTGTAATATTGAACAGGCTCACTGGCATTATATATTTGCAATTTTGTCGCTGATTTTCTTCTGATTAATTTTTTTTATAACAAAAAGAAATTAAAACTTTCGTGTCATTATAGAAAAGAAGGAACTAATTGAGCCATCCAGAGCTCACTTTATTCTACCGGAGTTTCATACTTTCTCGGGGACAAAGCGTGAAGAGGATTCGCTTTTGCGTTTCCGTGTTTTCATCGAAAATTTGAAACAAAACAAGTTTGATTAATTCGCAGCCCACCACCTCATCCTACTAGGGTACGATGATCTTGATGGGTAAAAAAGATTAATCAAGGATAATATTTTTGATTTAATCTTCCCAAGAACAGAAACTAAACTCTAATTTGATCTTGTAAACAGGAACTAATTATTATTTTTGATTATCGCATCGGCATCTCCGACAGGATTTGCCTTAAATATCCAGTTTGGGATTCACAGGTCTTGGTTATGATAACATCAGCAGGTCCACATTTGCACACTGGTCGGATTTAACATAGTCGTCGTTCTTCCTCGATCATCGATATATTCGGCATACATCGAACCGGCACGATCTATCCTCATAGCCGCGCGAGTATATGTAGTCTGATCTAATCGGTTGAATTCGACTTATTTCCTGATCCTCTCTCGCGCCGAAGTCAGACAAGATCAAATTTTTTTGTACATTTTTTTATTATTTAATTAACGTCACGTCTCGGTCGGTTGGCTCGATTCAGTTCAAGAGGCTAACCGTTTTTGCTACTGTCCGCTTCATTAAAAATAAAATAAAAAAAAACTAAGTTTGTCGGCGTAGAATCTTTTTTGCCAGTGCCTCTGTCCTACGCGTTTTTACCGCTCGCAAAAGGAGAAGAATGAAAAAGAATGCACAAATGAAACGTGCACATCACTTCCTTAGATTTTGTTTACCGCCGTATGGCCAGTTCATGCAAAACGGCGGTTTACGGCCGTACGGCCAGCTTCCTGTCTAAAAAAGTCCGCGGAATTTAGTCTTGCCGGTGAATGATACGTAGCGAACGATGGTAAATAAAAATGACTTTGCAGTGAACAATTTTTATTGACGATGAGAACTGCTATAGAACCAAAAAAATCACGATAATACCTTCCTCGACGATTAAGGAAAAAACGCTATTGTATCCTGCAACTTGATAAACTTTCGATGAAAAAAAAAGAAAAACAATTACTCATTGATTGCATATCTTACTGTCATCTGGGGTCAGAGGGATGAAAAAAGTGCATAAATATCGCAACACTGTCAATAAATCATTGCGTCACCTACATGAAGATGCAGTTGCGACACGAAGTGTTGCTCGACACAGGTATTGCGCAAACGATCAACATCAAAAAAGAGAAAAATCTTTATCGCAGCGTGACAAACTACAATTCACAGGACCGAACTTTCTCGTCGATCGCAGTTGCGACGATAGTTTTATCCATATAAATTTGCACACTTTTCCGTCCGGGTTTCCCGGGAAGAGTGAGTTACGATTCATCTCTAATCTCCGACGGATGTTACCTCGATATCGGATATGAGGTCGGATATACCTCGATAAGAATGAAACTGGAGAAAGGACGTTTTTAGGTCACATTCGACTACTGATGATTCCGAGAGGGTCGCGTAATCTGCACCCGCATAATTATGTGGGTGACTCTCGATTGTTGGATGACGACACACACCGACCTATCGAGAATGTGATAGGACAGAACGTTAAGTTGCGCATAGCGTATGATGAAATGTGTGGTGTCATCGTCGAAACTATGAGAAGGCGACACTTCCGGACTTTGTGCAATGCTAATTTTAAAATCGAATACGGGAGAAGCGAACATAGAAATTTAGAAGTACAGTAGACGACCGCGTCACCTGTTGCTCAGGAACCAAGCCAATTAGGCACGGCCGCCCATGGAGGTTTTGCCGATTGCGCGAGAACGGCAGATCAGCGGGCCAGTATTGGCGTGGATATTAATACCTCATCCTTCGTCCAATGTTCGGCGGAGTATTGGTTTGCTAATCATTGATTCATCGATTTGAGGCCGATGTTCGATCGAGTATTGGCTCGCTAATTGTTGGTTTATCAACTTGCGGCCAATGTTCGGCCGAGCATGAATTCACCAACCATTGGTCGGTCGACATGAGGCCAATGTTCGTTGGATTATCGATTCGTGAAGCGTTGGTCTGTTGATGCATGAACTTACGAACCATGGGTCTGCTGATTTTAGGCCAATGTTTGACCAAGTATTGGTTCGCCATTGGTTGGTTGGACAATTTGCAGCCAATGTTCGACCGAGTGTTGACTCGCCAATTGTTGGTTTGTCGTCTGCCGTTAGTACTCGGTCGAGCATGAACTCACCAACTATTGGTCTGCCGATTTTAAGCCAATGTTCGGCCGAATATAGCCCCGCCAATATTGGACCATCAGACAGCGGTTTTCGCCGCCAGATAGCGCCGACCCAAGTTATTTCTCACAAGCGAAAGCGTACCCGAGCGCCAATGTTCTCGCAAAAGACGCTTAGCATCTCGCAAAAGATGCAATACATTGACTGAGTATGATCTCATTGAGAGTTCTCGCAATATAGAAAATATAGAAAATATAATGTTATACAGACTTGCGAAGCATAAAAAAAGGGAATAGGGATATATCAGCTTTTACAATATTCAAAGAAGTATATGATAAAACCATTCTCGCCCTATATAAGTAACCTATATAAGTCCTACATTGTAATCTAATAATCGGCCGAGCATCATGAATGAAAATCGGGCCAATATAAGCTGCCACCATCGGGCCGGGCTTATCATCCAAGGTTTGATAGATGATCGGAACAAGCTCGTATGCCAATGGTAGCACTGTGGGCTTCGAGGTCGGAGCGACCGTAGACCCCATCCGTTCACCGTACATGTGCGGATAAGTTGGATTTCCCACAACCTGTTTTAGTACCTTCGAGATCTCCCTTCCCGTACAAAAACTTGAAGCGGGAATGATTTGACAGGTAGGTAACAAAATGGAAGAGGTATTTCGTCTCTCCACCATGCAGGTAGATGGACTCCCAGAAAAAGCCGATCTAACTTCCCCGGTCGTGCTTTGTCCAACTTATCCGGTCGGTAAAACTCATCTATATGCAGCTTACGCGATTGTCTACTTTACTGAACTTTAGAACTAATGAATTTTAATAGAGTGTCTTAGTTACGTCAATTTCAATGAGTTGGTAGGATACTTTTAATCATTCGAACACCTATATGCGGCTCCATGTTCGGATTGAGAGTAAGCAGTAGTGACGGTAGATGGCATTAAGGGGGTACAATTACCAGCCGAAAATAAAGGGGACACCGTCATTGTAACTTCGGAACAAATCTGTATCGCACAGGGAGAATCCTTACGCGACGCAAGTTGAGCCAGTCTTATCTCGAATGTAGAGGGCATCCGAATGAACAATATACGATGATTGACCGGAAAATGGTGCAAAGATAGGGAAGCGCGAATTAGCCGAATAATTGTGATGTTGTTGACTATGGTCGGTCAAGTATTTCGCCATATCGATTAGTCACGATGCGGGAAGATAGGCAACTGCCGCCTGAGGTAACGCAACTCGTATGAAAAGAAAAAAAAAATTAATGCACTTTGTTTACCAACTGATTCAAGAAAATTGCAGGTGATTTGGCGCGCGTTGCCACACTTCGCCATTACATACTGTTTCGAACGAATTATCGACAGGACTCCGCGCGGTATGGAAAATTATTCCTCTTTCTCTCTCCGATTTCTCCGCCTATCTGTTCACAAAATAGTCGAACTCAACGCCGATGAACATGACATTTTAAAGCCTCTAAAAGTAAAAAAAAAAAAACAAAAACCAAACTAGTTTCCCGTAAAAAAAATCCTCACATTTGCTAGTTTTTGCACATCATAATTACACTATCGTATAAAAGATGTTTAATAAGGGGTTTTTTCGCTTAGACGTTCAATGACTTTTACGACAACCCGACTGATCTGATTTATTAACTAGCATGTCGTTCTGGCGCGGGCGCTTCGCGCCGTTCGTGTGGTCGATGCACTGAGAAAAAATTGCCCAGCAAAAGTGACAATATTGACTTTTTACCATAAAAAATAGTTCTCAAGGGGAACGTCTACACTTTGTAGTTACGATAGTGACAGAAAATCATGTTTGCAACCATGATTTTTATGGTAAAAAGTATGGTAAAAAGTATGGTAAAAAGTATGGTAAAAAGTATGGTAAAAAGTATGGTAAAAAGTATGGTATGGTAAAAGCAGACAGTTTTGCTGATTTTACTACACTGATAAAAAAGTACAGTTGAATCAACTAAGATTCGGGCAGGGACGTTTAAATAAATATTTTGTTGGTCTAACAAAATATTTTAATGACAAAAATATGTAGGTGAAATCAACCGAAAAATGTTGAACTAACCAATTTTTTAAGTGTACCAACAAAATATTTAGTTGAACGTCCGCGCCCGAATCTTAATTGATACAACCGTATTTTTTATCAGTGTATGTAATTTTTCTCAATGCAGGGACCGCGGTTCTCGCTGATAAGGGCAGGAAGGTCACTGATAAGGATAGGGCTCCATCCCTATCAGGGACATTTCTCGCGAAATGTTGGCCATGACATATTAAATGTTCAACACACGGCTATCAGTTGCAGAATGTATTCTCATTTTCATGCAAACGCTTCGGGCTTACGAGCCCTATACCTTCTTTTGTAACGTCGCGAAGCACCCGGGACACAAAATTCTGCTGCTAAATCAACATAGGTGTAAGAGTATTTTTCCTATTGATAAGGACACTCCCGAGTTATTGATACGGCTCGTTATCGAGAGTGCCGGGGTGCTATGCATGTGTTCTCCCGTATCACGAAACCCCGGTTGTGTTGATCGTAGGCAACGCTTTGGGAGCGTGACCCAGTTAATTGAAACCGATGTCATTGAAGCTTCTCGTGCGTGCGTGTGGAAAAAGCAATTGATGTATCAACGCGACATTCAAAGTTTACATATGACGAAAGATAGCACAAGAATTTAATCGTGCCCCGTTCGGATTCCCCGCCTCGTTCGACGGTGCCAACGAGGCGCCTTCAATCGTACACCGTTCAATCGTACACACGTTCATTCTTACGGAAATAAATCGTACACGGCAAAAAATGTTACATAAGTTCACAACAT
>JAPYZC010001572.1:0-29510 GCA_030522665.1 Ichneumoninae sp. A BG-2022a | reverse complement strand
GTATATTTTCTTTGCTTAATACTCAAAGGGTTGAACATTTTCCAAACGGCATGAAAGCTTTTCAGTGATATGAGTCATATCACTCTCGGCAACGAGCCGCGACGTTACATATGACGGCAATGAAATATGAATTTTTCTATACATACGTATGTGTATATTGCTTTTTTAATGCTTAATAGACAAAGGGTTGACAATTTTCAAAATTGCGACAACAGTTTTCAGTGATAAGGACGATATCACTCTCGACAACGATACGTGGAACACACTACAGATTTTAAATATGAGTTCTTGTGTATATTTTCTTTGCTTAATACTCAAAGGGTTGAACATTTCCCAAACGGCACAAAAGCTTTTCAGTGATACGAGTCATATCACTCTCGGCAACCAGCCGCGACGTTACATACGACGGCATTGAAATATGAATTTTTCTATACAACATATGTATATATCGCTTTTTCAATGCTTAATAGACAAAGGGTTGACAATTTCGAAAATTGCGACAACAGTTTTCAGTGATAAGGACGATATCACTCTCGGCAACGATACGTGGAATCGCAACACACCACGTAGTTGAGATATGACGTGAGTATGAATTTTCCCGTGCGCTATATCGGGGCTGCTGCGGAGAGGCCTATGACCTGCCGGGGATGGACGACGCGGCGGGGTTTCCCCGCTCGCATGCAAATATGTGTGTCGTGGAATGACATCTCCACCCTCTACCGTAACCCCTTGCAATTCTCCCTCGACGTCGTTCCTGCCTCGACGAATCTACCCCCTGTTTTACTTCGTCCTCCCTCAGTCTCTCGCACTCATCCAACCCGACCGAGCCCCCCCCTTCGACCCCTCGCCCGGCCTCTCTTTGCCTCCTCGTCCCTTCAGCCGTTCCACCCTTGCCCACACTCGCGCTCTCACTTCGTCGCTCACCCGACATCGGAAGGATCAATACACGCACGAGGCTCTCTTGCTCGCTCCACCTCCCTGTATCGTTATTTTTTATCCGATTTCTTTTTTCTTACTTTGTTTTTATGACCCCCCAGCCGCCCCCTGCCCCCTCCGCCCCCCCCCCTTCCTGCCGTCGCGTGCGCCATGTGTTCTCTACGGTGCCTTTTTGGGGTCATGTGAAAATCTTCGACTAATTCAATTTTCCACCGATATGTGACATAAATTTCGTCTTGTAATGTAATTAGGGAGAAAGTGGCGAACGTGGACCGGTTCGTCCATCATTTATTTATGTTGTAATTAGGTTGGGCCGTATTCACAACTTTCGGCATATAATGTGCATAATGATTTTTTTTTTTTTTTTTTTTTTTGTAATATGGTGAGAGCAAAAATGTGGACGTGGTCGCTGTAAACTCTATTAAGTTAGGCAGCTTTTTCATATCTTGAGAAAATATAGAAAATAATTGGGAGTTTAAGTTTTTTTTATCATTGGACGATAAAAAAAATTATTTGAGATTACATGGATATTTTACTCATTGTCTTTTATTCATTTATTGTTGATAAATGTTATATTAATTTTTTTCACGTTACTGGAATATGTATCAAGTATCAATTTCACAGACGTTGAGAATTTGCATTTCGCCTGAGGGGTTTAGCGATCTCGATAGAAACCAGATTGTCGTTTCATTTCACCGTCTAAGCCTGCGTTACGCCGGGAAATTAATTATGAAAATTTCGCACGTTTGTACATTTTTTAAGTACGCCTTTTTACCGTGTACCGATTCAACATGATCACATTTTTGCCCGACAAGCATCGTCAATTTATCAATAATTGAACGAATGACCTCGTTAAATGATTGATTCAAGCGGATAACACCGACGCGAGGTCACGCAATACGAGGGCCGTAACGTAATATGGATCGCAAGCGATATGGGTTCTGTTCGTTAGACAGACTATTCGAGCCCTTCACGAACCATAAATTTCCGGATGGTGCGATCAAGCGTTAATCGTCGAATGTCGAATTTAAAGGCAATTAAAACACTCCGCGTTTATTCCAGCAACTCGTTTTTCTCTCGAATAATTTGCCCAATTGGGTCTCCTCTCATTCGCTCTTTTACGATAATAAAATAAGCGCATTGAATAAAGTAGCGACTATAATTGCGAGTACTCTCTAAAATTGTACATGAAATCATCTTCACTAATTTGAGTCCGCCAGGGATTCAATCCTAGGTTCTAATTCTCAAAGTCGGCTCTTAAAGTCTGATTTCCAGGTTTGATCTCCAAGTCTGGTCTCCAAGTCTGATTTCCAAGTGCGATCTCGAATTCTAATTTCCAAGTGTGATCTCAAAGTCTAATTTCCAAGTGTGATCTCGAATTCTAATTTCCAAGTGTGATCTCAAAGTCTAATTTCCAAGTCTGATTTCCAAGTATAATCTCCAATTCTAATTTCCAAGTCTAATCTCCAAGTTTAATCTCCAAGTATAATCTCCAATTCTAATTTCCAAGTCTAATCTCCAAGTCTAATCTCAAAGTCTGATCTCAAAGTCTGATTTCCCAGTGTGATCTCCAAGTCTAATCTCCAAGTCTAATCTCCAAGTTTGATCTCCTAGTTCGATCTCAAGGTCTGCCGCAGGGAGACTTTGTCGATGTTTAAAAAAATTCGACATTCATCGTATGCCGTCGAGGTGATAGAGTATCGATGAATTCGTCGGTCGGTGAAAAGCGTGAAGAGCGATATTTAAAAGTGTCGCTATCGCGCCGCGGCTGAATGGATGTGAGACTCTTCGAAAAGGGGTTGAGAGTTGTTCGAGGGAGTCGGCTTGCCAGCCTTAACACTATCGCGCTCGAGCCCTCGTATAAATTCAACGGCGGACCGGAGTCGGCGAGAACGTTCGTCTATCTGCGTATCGCGCGAAACGTTTTGCTTAAAGTACCGCCAGACGTATAACGGCTCACGAGGGGCGGGGGCTTCATTTAAAACGCAAACGAACTCCATACGCGAGTTCCTCCATCCTCCCCTCCCTCTGCGTGCCGACTAATCGAGCGACCTATATTATGACTCTGTTGCATAAGCAACGGGGTTCTGAGAAATAGAAGGAAAAAAGAACCGGAAGAGAATGGAAAAGCGACGATTTTTTTTTGTAATGACATACGAGTGCAATGTTCTGGGGAATCGCGGATTGTCCAATGTAATTTCTAAGTTCTTCAAAATTCACACAGAAATGACTTTCCAGTATTCTTTAATTGTTTAAAGTCTCATACCTGTTTCACTGAAAGGATGCTGGGTTTGAAAAATTATAAATTAATTTATTAATTTATTATGAAATTATTTCAAACTTCAAAATTCGAGTTTGTTAGTAAGCAGAAAATAATTTTTATAATGTTTCTATACCCGTAATTCGTGACTTGGAAGTCTCACATATCAGTTCCGATCCTAAATAAAAACTGAGATTATTATTTATTTATTTTATTTGTTAATTTGTTAATCAATATTACAATTTTTGACATTCAGGCGTTCGACGAGATTCTGACGCTTCGGTCACTTACATCACAAATATTATAAAATTCTAGTAATTACTCGACAGCGTCGAATGATACAGTCGATTAATCAATTAATTAATTAAACTGACCGTCGTTTATTTACCGTTAGCAAATGAACTGGAACGGAACGATAAGATCCGCGAATTTATTAATTTTTCCACGTGTCCCGTGTCCGCATATTTCAGACCATGAATATTTTATTGATAAATCGAAAATTACATTACCGTAATTGTGAAGAGTGACACGGAGGCGTCAAAATTTATGATAAACAATGCGCGCGGGATTTTCCCTCTCTCATATTTGCTCGTCGACTTTTCGACGACGTTAATTGATTTATAACATCGATAATTAACACCGGCTACCGTAAATGAGGATGTGATCTGTGTAATTTTCTGTGTTCGTCATCGGCGTCAATCGATCTCGAGTAATCGTCATTAATTTCACACGAGATAAATGACCCACGTTAGTTTCAGCGAAAGGAAATTTTATTCGCTGGACCGTTGTCACGGTTTGCAATATTAATGAGCGATACTTCATTACGAACTTTTTCCGCACAAATCGGTACATTGAACTAATTCTACAAAATTGATTTATAATTAAATGTACGCTATATTAAATACGTCTAAAAAGCTCAATTAAATATAGAGGAGAGCAGGTCGAATTAGAACTTTGGGGCAAAATGGTTCCGTGTTCACCATGCGAGATCCTTTCTTCTGTCCTTCGAAAAAAAGGGTAAAAATGGTCCATTTTGCCCCGCTCTTTCCTTAATGAGCATTAATTTTAACTCATATTTTTACATTAAATTTAATCCATCGTGTAAAAAATTCTATGCAGTATTTTTTTTTATAATGATATAACGCAGATGTTTTGTATGTTGATTTTTATACGCGCGATAAGGAACGAGATATTCATATATCTTGTCGTTGCACGGCGCGACGTGGCCGACGGCGTTACGATATTGGATCGAGTCGACCGACGACGGACAGACGTATGTGGAAAATGAGACGGTTTCTCCCCTAGGCGCCGCAACATCAGGTCGGTCGATTCGCTGAGAAGTCGTAACCGGCAAGATTGTGTGTGCGGTCCGAAGCGGTTTCGGCTCACCCGAGCCGTTTATCCACCGAAGCGCGAGGGTGCGACAAAAATCTGTTAGCTGGAGGAAATTGACCGTGGAAGATTGCAGCAAGGGTCGTCATCCTCTAATTTATTTCGACGCGGCCAGGCCACACTCATTTTTATGTCCGAATGTATATCGTGACAAAATAAACGTTTCCGACACGAGCCTAAAATCCTTTACGTGTAGCAACTTTTTTTAGGCAAGCACATAAAATTGGGTGTCATTTTGTACATAAAATCGAGCCCCTGAATGTCGCATTGTACTTTAGTCCAAAAAGGCCAGCGGGTTCGTGTTAAGCGCGCAAAAATACGTCGGAATAGGTGGCAATTAATTTTTATCAAAAGAAAAACGAATCGTCAAAAAATTACCCCTTTTAAGTCCAATTTTTGCGTTTTTCAACACCCTCAAATGGTACGATAAAACGATTCTAAAACTTCGGACAAGGCCCTATATTGTACTTTTTCCCGTAGAACACGATGGGTACCTCGGATTTTCCCTACCTCCATTGGAAGCCGAGATATCGACGTTTGAAAATCACGAAAATCGTCGTTTTTCCAAAAGTGGCTCAAACATTGAAAAAATGTTGTTCATTCGATTTTTTTTGTTTCAAAGCTATATTCGATGTATTTTTTTCCCGCTGATCCCGAATATAACAATTATTTTACTCCCAACCCAATATTTTCCATTTAAATCCCAAAAATACGATTTTTCGTATTTTTCTCCTTAATGCTACTCTTAATGTAGCATTGTACTTTAGGCCAAAAAGGCTGGCCGATTTACATTCAGCCGGCGAAAATACTTTGTAATACGTTGCAGGTAACATTAGAAAAAATAAAATAAAAATTGGCCACAAAATTCCAAGACTGTATTAGCTTAGCCGGCCAAACTATAAAATCCATTAGCCGGTCAAGATATTTTAGCCGGCTAGGCCGGCCTATCTGTCCAGCCCCAGCCTGTACTATGCATGCATCTTGACTTTCCCAACTACCACCCGTCAGCAGTGTTCTCCAGGTCATCGCGCAAGCGGAAATGACGCCGAGTTTTTAAGAAGTATCACATTCGGTGGTATTTCCGTTTCGTCGCCCGGCCGATTATCCGCGTGGAAGCCTCAGTCATCCCCCGTCGTACAGAAAGATATAACGACAGCCATTGTCGTCAGTGTCCGTGCGTCTTCCGGCACTCCCGTCGCCTCCGCCACCTCGTCCTCCTCCTCGAGGCTCCCACGAAGAAGCCAAACCGAGGCTAGTATCCGCCGCGGAGTGGCGCTCGGCCAATAAATCGATGAAATCGATGGCTGATTGAATGGAACGAAGTAGATTGCCGCTCTGTGTAACTTGCAGCACGCTAAAGTGCTTAGCAGTTAAATGCTGTGGAAATTGCGTGCCACTCCTCTCTTTCGCTCCTCGCCTCCGCCTATCCGGCGTCCACTCTTCTCGCTCCGGCCGGCGATGGGCCACTCGGAGCTCGTCTCTTTCTCGTTTCACCCTTCGTTCCTCAACCGCCCGCCACCCTCCCGTCTCCTTCACCGCCACACATAACCGGACTGCTCCGCACAGTGCCGGGACTTCAACCGCGCAGGGGCGGTTTGGTGAGGTCGGTGGTTTTCAGAAACGAGATTTTACAGAGAAAGGCCAACGTTCCTCGGAGGGGGCGACGAGCGATACACAGGAAAAGTAAACAACCCTCGCGTGAACTGCTTTCCAGTCTCGAGACTATTCCAAACGACTCCGATGGCAGCTGCAACGCCGCCAGAAAACCCCCCCTTCGAAGGAGCGCCGACAATTCCAGGGGAAAACTCGAGAGAGATTTCCTTCTTCTCATGCCCGGCCGGCATTGGCCTGGATCGGCCATCGCTGCTCTCGCGATACCGCTTGTGTGTCCCGCTCAGGTCATTAGGAGAGCCGTCGCTATGGGGATGCATCGGGGAAGAGGGGCAAAACGGGACTGTCGGGAAAACGGACTGTGTCTCGCAGTTCTTCGCCGAATGTCGAGCTAGGGTTGCCGTTTTTTAATCGATTAATCGACGGAACCATCTTTACATAGCAAATAATCGATTGTTTGGATCGATTCTCGTCGGCCGATTAACTTACTGAATCGATTTGTCATGTTCAAGATCGATTCACATATTTTACCCGTATGCTATAATGACGAAAGAACAATTAATTTCGCGAACGTAGATTGTGTGCAGCAGTCTTCTTTTTGCGTGCCGCCGAGTTATGCTAGGCATACGCGCGACGGCGACAAGTGGCACACGCGAGGGAAAGGAACAACTATATATTTTGTGTTCGTCCATTGCATGCATCTCTTGTTGTTTTTTTTAATCGTTTAATCGTTTTTTAATCGAAGTGACTGAGTCACTCACCACAAAGTTTCAAGATTTTTCGTAAAAAAAGAAAAAATTGAGATTTTAATGTCAGAATACTTAAAATAGTCTAAAACGTCGGGAAATATGATTTTTAGCTGGCGTCCGGATGTATGTGTGTGTGTGTATGTGACAGAGTTTCATCGTTTAAAATGACTATAACTCGGAAATGGCTTCAGACAGCGAGTTGAAATTTGGTACACTAGTAGAACGATCACGTCGCTTCGTTCAGTGCTATTTTTTTTCTTCATTTTTTCAAACTTCGTTATGGCCGTTCCTTGGTGAACATCAGTGCGACTTTCATGGTTATTCAAAGATCTTAATAAATAAAACTACTACTACTGAGATTACCAAATAAATAACAAACGAATTTATGAGAATGTTCAACTATTCACGAAAAAAGTATAAAACTCTACTTATTTATTGAGTAAGATAATATGGAAAAAAAATGGTAATTCATACGTTTTGATTTATTGGCACATATCGATCGCTGAGAAACAAATGAGCGTATCTCGTATGCTTTAATGTGAGAGATACTCGCTTTTGTCTTTTAGTAGTCGATACAATACCATGATTTAAATTTTCTTACGGGACAATTAAAAATACCGATTTTTAATGGATCGATCGTGTCGAATATAATTTATACCGGAATCGATTCATCGGATAACTATCCGATTCGATCCGGCAGATCGATCTTTTCGTTTGGATTCGGCAACCCTATGTCGAGCGGCGAAGTTTATCTTGCCCCGGTTTGGCCCAGACGACATTGAATCATCGGGTTCAGAAATCTCCGAGGCGGAGCAACGAGCCATGATGTTTTCCCTCGGTTATTGCTCGGCTCGCAATGAATCGCTGTGTCATTCGATTATACAAAACGAACGGTCGAGGCAAACGATCTTCGACGTTCGAAGAATCGAGATAGCGCATCGGAGTTGTTTTCTTTACCGTCGGTGGAACGCTATTGCATATCCGCTTGTGGTACAAATCTGCGCGCTATGATGTCGCGTCCCACTGTGCGGTATGACTGTATCGCGGTAGAAAACGTCGAGGAAAGCTTACGCCGAGTTTCCGTCGGGAGATAGTCCGGAGAGCGAAAGCGAAGCCGGTATGGAATCGCTCGATATTGAGAGAATCAAATTGAATCCGAAGGCGGTCGTAAAAGATGTATATCCGCGGTCGGCGCGGAACACAACTCGCTCCTTCGACGCGATTAGGTCGGCGTATTGTTGGCTATAAATGGCAGATTTTTATTCTGATCCGCGCAGATCCGCGGAAGAATCTTTCATGCCCGGAAGTATCGGGATATATCAATGTAGAAACGATTTGTTGGGTTCGAATAAATTTTTTTTTTGTGCTTTTGATATCTTCTGGAGATCGTCGATACCTCTGCGAGATCTGCCTTCGATTTCTTCCCATAGGGTAAGTCGGGGCGATAAGGTTTTTTGCACAATGAAAATTGGAGGTTTAACGTGGAAAAATGCGTTTAAGGATGCATCGCACGTACATTCACAGCCTAAAGATTCAGTGAGAATTTGGACACTTCCTGATGGTATGAAAATCTGAAATAAATAGACTGTATTAAAGGTGCCAAGAATATTAATTTTGCATAATAATAATATCAAAAAGTGATTGCCAAATTGCTAAAAAAATGAGTAAAAAAATAATCAGTGAACGTTTTTTTCTCTTCTCTAATCAATTCGTTGATTTTCTAGAAGCCACATGAATTTTTTCACAATTTTCTTACATTTTGACATCTGTTGAAGTAATTCTCTCAGAACTTATACATCGATATTTTCCATGCGTGATCTAATTTCGCAGTTCTATAAATAAATATTTGCGTACCGTCACTTGTTCTACATTTATATTTTTCCACCAGCCGATGATAACGTGATTACTTATTCTATCATTCGTGAAAATGTCGGTTTATCCAATTATCACCCGATCCTCACGACACTCGATAGTTACGCGCCTAAAAAAAAAAAAAAAAAAATGATGATTGTCCAATGCGCACCAGCGTGTCGACATTGTCAGCGGCCGGCTGTTTTGACGCACGATCGAATGAAATTGAAAACCATGACGGCTCGTAATTGTCAGCCCCCCGAGTGTTTATACTCGTGTGACTCGATAGATTTATCGTTATCGACTCGACGTCGTATTTGTACTTTCACGTAGCAGCGAATCACTGGATTCGGTGGACAGTACCTACACGGTAATTTCCCCAGGTTTCGTTCCCTGTACTCAGGCTTCGTGCCTATAAATTCCATTGAAATACAATATCGAAAGTAATTTTCGAAACGCCAAAATTCAAACACCAAATTTCACTTTGATCCGCACCCTCCAGACGGAGGAGGAAATTAATGAGTTCCCTTCCAGGTAATTCAAAACGTTCATTTTCGTCGCGATCAGACTGATCGATTTTCACTGTCGTTAACATACCGTGTGGAAATTTGTCGGAGTCATAAATCGACACCTAAATTGAGTCTGTAGCAAACGCACCCTAAACAGGAAAACTGGACGGGCTCTAGACAATACCTAGGGTAAAAGTGGTGAATATGGCCCACCTCGATTAACACGTAAATCAATGATATATGGACCGGTCCATATTCCCCACTTTTACCCTAGTTGGGAACTCATTATTGCCTCGATTTATCTTTTGCCCGTAAAATCATGCACGTTTACATGCCAGCAAAGCACTGGTCAGCTAACTCCGACCAGCTCCTTGGGAAGAGCGGGGCAAAATGGGCCAGTGGGCCAAACTTAATTTTCCAATAATTTTTGCCCCATTTTGTCCCAACGATACATCCGGATTTTCAACCCCCCTTTGTCAAACTTACCACCACCTGCCGCGATCCAAAAGTTATTGAAAAATTGCGTTTTGCCCCATCGTCCCATTTTTCGCTCTCCCTTGACTTGAGTACTCGAGTACTTGAGTAGGCAGATATATCTTTACTCAGCCGACTATTTTATCTATCATAAGTATTTCATACCTCACATAAGTGTGTTATTAATATATATTGTAACAAACATAGAGATGATAATTGACCGAGACACGCGACACTAGACCGGAATACTTCGGTATGACACGAAATAACAAGTGAACGGACTATCGATTGGCGAGATGACGGGAGTCTCGATTGGACTTTCAAAGAGAACAGACGTTTAACACTTCGCACTTGAGATAAATAATTGTGATCACAATTAACAATATCCGCCCCAAAATTAAATACGCGTGTTGTTATAAATAACTAAAAAATTCCGCATGAAACGGTCACGAAAATTCCGGGCAAATAATCGCGCGAAAATTTTTACAAAAATGTTTACCACATGACATAAAAAAAATGTTTGATTAAGCGAAATTTCGCCAGCTCTGTAAACCAGTGGAGTTGAAAATAATACGGATTCGATTTTGCGAGATCGAATTGTCGCTTTTGACAGCGAGTCTGGTGCACACATTAAAACGTCATGCGTAAGGCCCCCGGGGTGGGGGGGAGGGGGTGCGGTTTGTGCCCGAGTGAGGGTGCGTATCATATAGCGCAACAGGATCGCGTGTGATTCAGCGTCAGAAACTGTGGGTTCGTGACCGATGCGGGCTCGTACAAAATCGCCCAACCCCGGAGAATTATAATTTATTCGCCGGTTAATTGAATAGATTTTTTTTTCAGTATACGTATTAAATACCGAACCGTCATTTTGCTGGGCGTAGCCGACGAGCGATTTTATTTTTCGTCGCAGCGATTTTTGCCAAGCACGAATGCAACTGACATCGGTCGACGACGCACGGAAAATATCAATTTTCAAGCGCCTCGACCCTCCTCAAAATACCGCAGTTACCGGGCAACTTTCCGCCTGGTATGGGACAAAACAATTCATAAATTTTGATTTTCCGCTGGATAATCGCGGCGTGGGATGAACGCTTTGTGCTCGAAATAATGCGCCTGCAATTGGCCGGCGAACCGATGTTTGGCACCTCTGCGGTCACGACGCCGTACGTCAACGTTGGGGCGTCATTTTACGGTATAACCCGTAAAATCGAGAGAGAAGCGACGAACGAAAACGCGATGTTTGAACGGGTACATTTGAGCGATCAGACTCGTTGCAAAAAAAGCCTAGTTTTTTTCGAACTGTCCGTTCAAATTGCGATTTCACCGGATCGTACGTCAAGAACTGTCACTCCGTCGTTACCGATCGGCGGGGTGGGGGGCGAAAAAGAATCAACAATTATAATTCGCCCGATAAATTTGCTTTTCATTGCTCGGCGGCTCTGGAGCGTTCTGACTCTACACTGTAAAAAAAATTTGTTTAAAAATTAATGAACGGTATTGGAAGCTAATGAACGGTATTGGAAGCTTTTTTACATAAACTGTTTCTGAAATTTCAAACACATGTGTGTTGCAATTTTACAGTAAAATTTGTATTTTTAATGGAAAGTTTTATAAATTCCAGGCAAAAGATTTCTAATTTTAAATATCTCGTATCTTTATTTTGCAAAAAAAGCCTAGTATTTTTTCGAACTGTCCGTTCAAATTGCGATTTCACCGGATTGTACGTCAAGAACTGTGACTCCGTCGTTACCGATCGGCGGGGTGGGGGCGAAAAAGAATCAACAATTATAATTCGCCCGATACATTCGCGTTTCACTGCTCGGCGACTCTGAATCGTTCTGACTCTACACTGTAAAAAAAATTTGTTTGAAAATTAATGAACGGTATTGGCAGCTTTTTTACATAAACTGTCTGAAATTTCGAACACATGTGTGTTGCAATTTTACAGTAAAATTTGTATTTTTAATGGAAATTTTTGTAAATTCCAGGCAAAAGATTTCAAATTTTAATATCTGGTATCTTTATTTTACAATAAAAGTACATTAATGTTCAATTAATGTGAGTAATGTAAGCAAATTTAACATTAAATTTACAATTTATTTTTCCAGTGTACGGGAATATGACGGCATGCTCGTGTGAATAAATTATAATTTTTTTTTTTGTAATTCAAAAAGGGAACATGCGCGGACAAAACTGATTAGGATCGGTGAATTCTGTTACGTCCAACGTTGTCCGACAATGCGGATTACGATTTTTCCTAAGTGATCAACGCTCCCTCGCTAATACCAATTATCGAAAATTTTACTGGTGTTACCTCACGAGCGCGCGTGTGTGTGCGAGGCCGGCTTTTGTGCAGCTCACCGAGCACGACATTGCACAACAGCTCGACGTGTCTCCCTTCGTTATGGTCGCCCGTCGGGTTCGGAGCTTTTTTTCTGCCGCTAATACGTCGCTGCGAATTTTGTTCGCGTATCATTATATTTAATTGTGGCTCTAACGGAGTTTGTCATATGCATTCGTTCATCTTTTTTTTTTATTCCTATCCACAAAGACTACGTTTTCTACTGTGCGCGACTCTTTGTCGGACACTTTAATCCTCCGCGACGTATATTTTTTTATGTCCTCTTTTTGGCTGTTCGGCTTTGGCTGAAAATTGAATAAATCGGTTGAATCTCCGATGAAAAGTCTTCCATCCGCCAATCTAGGCACAGTAGGAATGTCAAAATTTCTTCGAAAATCTCGACAAGCATCTCGCATGGCAAGCGGCTTTTGCAAGGTTCGTTGTTTATCGAGATCTCGAGAAGAGCCGAGTTTCTCACCCTAAGATAACGTCGGCAAGTTGGAATATACCTGGGATTCTCGTAATGCGTGGGGCTGCGATAGTTTCACCGAGGAATCGCGGTTCATATGGGAAGTCTTCCATCTGCCAACCTACGCACAGGACGAATATCAAAATTTCTCAGAAAATCTCAGTAAACATCTCACATCGCAAATAGCTTTTGCGAAGTTGGTCGTTTATTAAGTTCTCGGGACGAGTCGGGTTTCTCACCCGAAGATAATGTCGGCACGCTGGCAAAAGCTCGCGATTCTCGTGTTACGGGTATCTTTGATAGGAGTACCAGCGAGTTTCACCGAGGAATCACCATTCATACCTGGAGTCTTCCATTCGTCAACCTACGCGTAGGACCGATATTAACGTTTCTCAGAAAATCGTAGTAAACATCTCACATAGCAAATACCTTTTGCGAAGTTCGCCGTTTATTAAGTTCTGGAGAAGAGTCGCATTTCTCACCCCCTTTGGGTCAGAAACCTTTGGGTGGGACGTTATCTTTATAGCGTCGGCAATCTGGAAAATGCTTGGGATTCTTGTATTTCGAAGATCTTTGATAGGAGCAGCAGCGAGATTTACTAATGAATTACCTTTCACATGCCAATCATATTTTTTGATTTTTCGTTCTGTTCTATTCGGCTGTGACAATGAAAATTAATAAATCATATATTCGATGGGAGGTCTTCCATCTGCAAATCTAAGCATAGAATAGATGTCAAGAATGCTCAGAAAATCTTAGTAAAAATCTCACATCGCAATTAGCTTTTGAAAATTAGTCGCTCATGAAGTTCTCGAGTAGAGTCGACTTTCTCACCCAAAGCTGGACTTCTCGTCTTCCGAGTATCTCTGATAGGAATAGCAGCGAGTTTCATCAAGGAATCACCATTCATATGCCAACAATATACACTGATAAAAAAGTACAGTTGAATCAACTAAGATTCGGGCAGGGACGTTCAAATAAATATTTAATTGGTCGAACAAAATATTATAATGACTCAACAATATTTTGGTGGAATCACCCAATAAATTGTTGAACTAGCCAATTTTTAACCTGTATCAACAAAATATTTAGTTGAACGTCCCTGCCCGAATCTTAGTTGATTCAACCGTATTTTTTTATCAGGGCACCAATTTTTTTATGTACCGTTCTGTTCGACTTTGGCTAAAAATGGAGTAAATCACATCTCCGATAAGAAGTCTTCCATCTACAAATCTAAGCGCAGAACGGATATCAAAATTTCTCAGAAAATCTTGGTAAACATCTCACATCGCATATAGCTTTTGCGAAGTTCGTCGTTTATTGAGTTCCCAAGAAGAGTCGAGTTTCTCACCCAAAGATAACGTCGGCAAGCTAGCAAAAGCTTGGGATTCTCGTATTCCGAGTGTCTGTGATAGGAGGAGCGAGTTTCGCCAGGTAGTCACGATGGTACAGAATAGAGAGAACGCGAAACGGAGATAAGAACATATACGCGAGAGGCGGTGAGGGTGGAACAGCTACTAGCATATACACGAGCCTCGAAAAGCCTCTCATTGCCTCGAATCCTCTGCGTGCGGATTGAAGGCAATAAATTAATAATTTATCGCATTTACGAATGCGAGAGGCGCACACACTGGCGAGGGTCGGGGAACATTCGCGCGAGTGCCTTCCGCCTCAGTGTTCACCGGTTCGCTTCAACTGTAACTCGCAGCTTCGCTTGAGATCTCGACGCTAATTCCAGCATAAACAGAAAGCTCCGGTACCTCAATGCTCACGCAGGTACTTCTATAATACTGCCACAATATTCCTGAAGTGCATTTACGCTAATTATCCTCACGGTTGCGAATTTAACTAACATCAACGTGCGCAACGCTGCGCTGGGATGGAATGCACCCGAGTAAAGAAATCGCTGCGATTATGAGGCAAATTTGGATTCCGATCAAGTGGTGCAATTATAATTTTTTCAGAATTTCTGCGCCCTGTTTAGATTGTTCTAT
The DNA here is from genome assembly GCA_030522665.1 of Ichneumoninae sp. A BG-2022a. Lineage (NCBI taxonomy): Eukaryota > Metazoa > Arthropoda > Insecta > Hymenoptera > Ichneumonidae > Ichneumoninae sp. A BG-2022a. The sequence goes on along the minus strand of JAPYZC010001572.1, from coordinate 14,924 downwards.
TGACTGTGTAAGGTGAGTTCAAAGTAGTTGTTAGTTATATGCGCGTACTCGCTAAATTGGATGTGAAAACTTGGCCGATATGTTTATGATCCGTTTCATTCAATTTTCAGACGAACGTGGTAGCTCCAATTTTCGTAAATTTCGAACAATAATCTTAAAACTGTACACAAATATAATATGTCGATCAAGGATCTTTGGTATTGAATTTGGCCGAAATTCATTTAAAAAAACGGTTAGATTTTATTACATTTTTTATTTTATTTTCATACAATTAAACACGGAGATATAGCGCTGAAATTTGGGAAAGCGAATGGACGAACACTGTCAAATGTTTGGTATTGCATTTGTTTAAAATGCATACAACCGTTTTTATTTCACAAGATTCCGAAAATTTCAGAATTTCAATTTCACTCCTAACTCGAATTTTCACATCGAACATCACGCCGGTAGTGAAACGAGTTGCAGATCTGTAATAAACAGCGCGAAAAATCCTTTACAAATCCCCGAGAAACGATATACGTACATTCGACACGCTGATTATTTACCGTAAATTTCCGATAAATGATGACCGTTTAAATTCAGCGTAACAAGCCCAGAGCCTCCTCCAAAAATCCAAAATCGATCAACGATCGAAACGAGTTCCAGATTTGTAATCAACAGAGTGAAAAATCCTTTACAAATCCCCGAGAAACGATATACGTAAATTCGACACGCCAATTGTTTACCCTAAATTTGCCGATAAATGATGACCGTTCAAATCCAGCGTAACAAAACCCAGAGCCTCCTCCAGAAATCCAAAATCGATCAACTCGTTTTCTCGCTGAGGGAGCGCCGTGCAAATAACATCGAACCTTTTTGAAATTTCCATTCCACTCTCTTAATGCACCTCGCTTGGTCGCGGTAAAAAGAGGAGTGCGTACGAAATTCGAGGAATCCCGCCGATGCGGACTCGGCGAGCGGCGGAGTCTCGGAAGCGCCGACGAACGGAGATGCCGAAGAGAAGTGGATGAAAAGAAGATAGAGATTGCCCACCCCGGGGGGCTCTTCGCCCGTGGAAATGACTGTTCCGGCGGCAACACCTCTCGTCACTGGGCGAAGCGTGAGCCCGTACAGCGGGTGCGGGTTAAGTAAGGTTCCCTAATTCGTACCGATCCAATTATCCTAACCTCGCGCCGAGAATAAGTTAGAGACCCCCGGCTCTCTCCGGCTGTCTCCGGCGTACATAAAATTGCGATTTTCAAACAAAGCACGGAATCTCCGGAGTGGAGAGGACGCGGCGATGGTGTACCGCGTAACCGCGGCTTCTCCGGCACGGAAGGCGAGGCCCGGCAACCGACCGGCTCACGGCGAATTGGCAGCACGAGTATAGCCACTATCTCCGGCCGAGATTCGAAAGAGGGTTGCGCGGAATCGCTCCCGCGTACCTTTCTTCTCGGTCCATTCTCAAACCAACTCGCTCACCGAGCCAGCTAATTCGTAAGTCAAATAAAGAGTTCGCCTCTGCCTCTCCCTCGCCCGACGAGCTTTTCTTTTATCTTTAACCGAAGAGGAAGAGCTTCTGTTAAACCGATTTTTTCTTTTTTTTTTTGCCCTCTTTCAGCTCTATTTTTCTCTCCACTTGTACCACCTCGGGGCGCCGAAGATGCAGCATCCCCCTCGGAGCTCCTCGCTTTTCGTTCTTTGAGTACACGCGATGCCGCGAGTTAAACTTCGGCACGATATATATAATCAGAGTCCGGAGCAATCTCGTTTGCTCTTCCAGCAGCTTGTCGCTCATTTTCTGTACGGTGCGCTTTGTGGACGATGTCTTTTGAATATTTAAAAAATGATTTTTTTCTTATTTTTGAGAGTCTTCGTGAGAATCGTAATAAATAGCTGTCGCGAAGGAAAGGTACTTGACATTTTTTCGCCAACAGCGCAACGAAAATAAAAATAATACCATAATTTTGTTTTTACCTTATTAATAAGAACACGGCGACAGTCAGAAATTAATTAATTTTAAAAAATTAGAGACGCTGAGAGATTATTTTCAATTTTTAATTTGTTCTCTGCTATCGCTATGACGAATAAGTTTTCACTCTGGTACAACTCGAGAGATGATCTTCGAATTAAAAAAATCCGGATTGTTTCCAGTTATAATTAAACGTATTATAAAATACATTAATTGTATTACTTAATTAATTTAATTAAAAAAATTAATAAATAATGAATGAACAAGAGATTGGGATTTTTTTCGTGCCAAAAGATCATTTCTCAAAGAAATCATAATTTTTCGGGCCGATTCGAATTCTTGCCTCTGGCAGTGACGTCGCAACGCCGAAACCGTGAAGCGTCGCGCCAAACAAGAATAAATCGATGAAACTCTTTCGGACGATAGGCCAAAGTTTGAACAGAAAAATACGTTTTGGAAACTAAAAGTTGTGTGCCATTTTAGTGTTACCAAAGCGTACAATAACCAGCAACGATAAATATTAATGGTCGCGATAGGTCGGTCATGAAACTCTGCGGTGTCTGTTGTTCTGTGAAATCGAAGCCACAGCGATATCATGTGTAGCGAATGGTACGGTCGCGAGACGAATCGTGAAAGATGCTCGAGAAACGCCCATTGAACCCGTGCAATCCACTTTTCCCGCGGGTTCGATCTCAGCCAGTATTTCCGTTCACGATTCCCAGCCTCGGCAACCCGGTAAGAATAGAGGCAGATCCTTTTTCGCTTGATTCTTATATATCCCGAGTAACATCCGCCTTTTATTTTCACAAGCAGTCGTACAAAATTTTTTTCGTTCCATTACTTGGCTGTAAAATAATGTGCAGAACTGATTGGAACGATCGGGGCCTTGGATGGCTTTTAGGAAGACCTTGACCCGGAGAAACTTAGAACAATCATTCCCTGCAACGGCTGTTGGCGAGACTTTGACCCTGAGGGTTTCAGAACAATCAGAGCCTCGGACGGCTCTTAGGGAAACTTTGACCCGAGAGGGCTGCGTATTATCAGTGTCTGGGACGGCTTTTTGGAAAACTTTGGCTAGGAAGAGCTTTGAGTTATCAGGGTCTGGGACGGTTGTTGAAATGACTTTGGTCCAGCAGAGCTTCGACTTATCAGGGTCTGAAGCGGCTCTTAGGAAGACTATGGGCCGGAGAGGTCTCGTGTTATCGGGGCTCGGGCCGGTTCTTGGGAAGACTTTGGCCCAGAAGGGCTTCGAGTTATTAGGGTCTAGGGTGGTTGTTGAGATGACTTTGGCCCAGCAGAGCTCCGAGTTATCAGGGTCTGAAGCGGCTCTTAGGAAGACTTTGGGCCGGAGAGACTTCGTGTTATCGGGGCTCGGGCCGGTTCTTAGAAAGACATTGGCCCAGAAGGGCTTCGTGTTATCTGGGACGGCTCTTGGGAAGACTTTGGAGTAATGTGGCTCTTAGGGGGACTTAGAATAATTAGGACCTCAATACATTCTTGAGGGAGTTAGATTAACCAGAGAGTCTGGGAGGAGGCCATACGTTCACTTAATTCCCACCCCATCCTAACCGCACCGAAGATGTTTTCTCATACAAACTCACGGAGTACAAGCAGTTGTTCGCACAACGCCTATTTTAGGTAGCGCTCTAATTCTCTGAGCTAACGGTGCCTTCTTTTTCTCGGTAGGCTCATTGTATTCATGGCAGTGATGATTGCTTATAACGCAATAATAGTCCAGGCTCAGGCATTATGAGGAATGACAGGACTTTGTGCGGCCGTTCACTACCGAGGCACTATAAAGGCTCAGTGCAAAGGACCGATATATACGCTAAATCTACCCTCGTAGTGTTAGTAACTGGTCACATGAACTTTGTAGGTAAATCTCTGGTGAACTTGGATATTGTGACCCCCCTCCCCCCTCCCCCCTCTTCCTCCCCGCAGTCTAGGGTTCGTCGAGGGACCGAGAAGGGAATTAGGAGTCAAATTCAATGCACGCGCGAGCGCACGTCTGTGCTTCCATGTGCGAGCTTACCGTAACATCCGACTCATCCTCCTTTTGTCGCAGGATCGTCATCGGGAGACCCCACTCTGTATCGACCCTTCAGACTCACGTCAATTATCGTTTTACGCTACGATGCCTCACGGTAAGTACTCGAATTTGTCAATAAAATTCGGTCGACGTGATCCGCCTTGTATTCATTCATTCGTCGGCTTGTAAAAAAAAGATGTCGTTCTAAAAATCCTTCACCAAACATTCTACACTTTTAAAAATATTTTCAATATTTTTATATCGAAAGATAGACTGAAAATTTCCTAAATTCTTCGCAGTATGAAACTATTGATCGGAGGCAAGATTTACAAATTTGAGTAAAATTTTAGATTATTCGATGAAAATTCAATTTTCAGTTACTGCCGATGAGACGGAAAAAATTTGATGGAAAAAAAAGGAGGGGAAGAAAATTCATCATACTTTCGAGACGAGGTAAACACAAACGTTTTCGACAATATCGTGCGACTCGTCGCGTACGGATCGTCGGTTCGGAGTTCCCGTTCGAATAGAATATAACAACACCCCACTGCACTGTTCGGATATCTCGCGTATGTATTGCCGAGCATACATGTATGGAAGGTTTAGCCGTTCCGTGCGTTGCGTACTTTTCTCATCTCGTACTCACACAAACCGTGACGATGTCGGCATCCATCTCAACGCGATGTTTCCGCACACCGTTTTCCAGAGCCATTTACATTTCGGCACATAGTTCCACTCTCTCCGGCTCGGGGCTTCGTCTACACAATCGCACAGCGCGAATCAACACACCGTTATGAGTTTACCAAACTTCCACCTATCTGTTCTAACATTGACTCGATTGTACCGTGCACAATGCTGTTTCCGGATCGATGCAAATACACTTTTGCACCATTTTTTTTGCCTCGACTCTCGCTACCTGTCGAAATATGAAAAATATGATGAATGCGAATGAATAAAAAATAGTAGAATTTTCGTTTACATCGACAGCGTTTGCTGAAACGGCGACTAAAAATTACCAAAAAAAATGGATTTTTCGACGTAAAAAGGCCAATCAAGTATAAACGTACTTTTTACCTATTATTTTTCAAGGGAGGTAAAAAATAAAAGGACTTTCGTTTGTAGAAACTGCAACTAAAAATTACCTTTAAAAAATTGATTTTTTTTACAGAAAAAGTCCGTTCAGGTAAAAACGTATTTTTTACCTACAGGGAGGTAAAAAATAAAAGGACTTTCATTTGACCTAAATAATTACCTAAAAAAGATTGATTTTTTAATGTAAAAAGTCCGTTCAGAAAACCGTACTTTTTATAGCCCTAGAGGTGAAGAGTACGCTTTAAAAAAAACTTCCCAATTTTGTACATTAATCGCCAAAAAATGTTCGACAGTGCGGCAATAAACCGATGTACTTTAATAACGGAATAAAAAAGTGTATCGCCTATTTTGCAATCTCATTAATAAGCTTCGAGTTATTCGCCGCAGAGTGTATAATTCATGACCCTCATCGTCATTGTTTATCGAATATTTTAACATCGAAAATCCCAGAAGGGGGGGGGGGGGCAAAGCGCTCGCAGTCCCGAATATCCTTGATAATAATTCCCCCTCGTAATTCTCGACGGATAGATAGAGGATAGCGCAGTGTCGAGGGGTATCCATCCGGATCGCCCGTGCTTCTCGCATCGGTGGATCAATTCAACGGGACACGCGATTCAGATTTTAGATTTTACACCGAACGAGTTGGCGTACACAAGAGGATCTAGATCGTTATCGGGATGCCTATATAGAAGCGCGGATTACATTGGTGCGAGGGGTCTCTACGCCATGTTACTTTCGTGTGGCCAGTTCGGTGCGAAGTTTTCCTTTTTTTTTTTCATCCCCCGGCTCGCTTGTCAAACAGCCGAAGAGGGAAGGGGTAACTCATCGGGCGTCGAGGCTAAATCGTTGTGACGTAAAAGTGCAGGGATACGGATCGGTGGGGTCGCGAGGATTCGCCGAGCCTCGCGCGCGCACGATGCACCCCTTAATGCGAACGTGTCGCGGAGCCTTCTTATGAATATTTTAACGACGGGGAAATTCAAAGGAACCCCGCTACAAGAGAGACTTCTATGTTCGGCGGCGATTTCTTTGAATCGACATTTGGAAATTATTTTGGAAAATTGTGAACCGAGGCTGAATCGTTTTTCGCAATTAAGGAGGTTGGAGCGAGTGGTGTTCATTTTGCCTAAATTCGAGAAATTCGGGCAAGAATTGCAAACACTTCCCAATGTTATAAAAATCCCAATGTCGCAAAAATTTCAAAATATTATTAACGAATTGTTGAAAAAAAATAGTTCATCAAAATATGTGGTAACTCAATTTTTTTTTTTTAATAAAAATGATTCGTTCATTTTTCGGAGTGCGTATTCAGATTTTTATCTTTATTTTGATTTTTCTTGTTTTTTACATGGAAAAATGTGCAAAAGTCAAGATAATGGTAAAAATCTGAAAAAATTCATACGTATTCCGAAAAGTGAACGAATCATTTTCATTTAAAAAAAGTTGAGTTAACACATATTTTGATAAACAATTTTTTTCAACAATTCGTTAATAATATTTTGAAATTATTATTATGTAAAATTAGTCTTTTCAATGCCTATAATAAGTATGAATATTTTCAGATTTTTAGGCACGACCGAGCGTAAGCGAAAACAAGTGCCTTATACATTATATCATCGCAAAATCTGTTATAATTCTTGCCCGAATTTCTCGAATTTAGGCGGAATGTACACCACTCGCTCCAACCTCCTTAAATCCGCAAAAGAATGTAAAAAATCGGTAATAACACCAGTGTTAAGATTAACACCATTTTGCAGTGAAAAATACACTGAAGACACCGTGTGATGAATCTGATGGGGTTATTTTATTAGTCATCAACACAATTTTGGGTTAACTGATAACACATCTAAAAAGTGGTGCATTTAACAACTGCTTTAAGTTTCAAACATGCATTTGACGGTGTCAAATAGGCACTGAACGGTGTCTTTGGCACCTAAACGGTACTTTTAGTCGAGCAGCGCCCTCCTTGGACCATTTTGGATTAAAACATTTGAAACTCATTGTCGAAATCGTACTTGCCGATAAACGGATACTTTAAAGAGCGGATAATTATCATTTAATTGATTATCGATTGTTAATTCAAAGAAAAAAGATGCGTCGCTTGATGCGAACGCGTCGTGGATGCTTCTTCAATTCAAAGGAATCCCGCTTCAGGCGGAACTCCATCGTTCACCGGCGATCTCTTTGAATCAACATTTGCGAATAATTTTGGAAAATTATGTATCGAGAATGAAACTTTTTTCGCAATTAAATCCGCAATCAGCACAGAAAATTATTAACTCTCGATACCTGTTTATTTAACGCATTTCGCCCGCTCGCATGTCCCTCTGCCGCAAAATATCAAACACGGTCTCAGAAAGAGGGGACGGGATTAAAATGAAAAAATTAAAATTCATGCGTGTACGCCGTTTGACTCGGCACGTTGCCGGCACAGTCGGAGAGGCTGACGTGCCGATCGCTAAAGATAAATTTAATTAATTAAATTTACATAATTTAATTGCAACAATTGTCGTGCTTGCCCTTCCCCGGCGCACTGGGCAATCGCAACAGCAAGCACCGCCAAAGTACCATTTTCAAAAATCTTCCTTGTTTTATGAAATAAAATATATTAAAACGCAACGTAGCGGCGATGGAAAATTCGATCGTTTTTGCGGAAAGAGAGGGGCGGACAGAAAGTTTCGCCGGAAGGTTTAGGTAACTGCTGCATGAACCACAGGGCTAGACTGCCTGTAATGTACTGCCTTTAGCTGCTCCATGCAGCCGCCTCGCTATATTAAAATTACATTACGAGAACCCGCGCGGGCTCACGGGGCGTTCACGCTTTCGCTGCGTACGTTCGAATATTCGTGAAATGCGTTGTACCAGACCACCGCTGGATTATGAGTATTAATAAATTTTCCTCTGGCGTTATGACCTGGTTATATGATCAAGGGGGTCGGGGGGTCGCGGGGGGGGGGCGGTTCGGGGTGGTTTCGGCTGGTTCGCTGAGACCAGGACGGACTCTCTGCACGTGACCTGTACGCCGCGTATCACGTACGCGGACATGTGCTTCGGCGAACCGTACGCTCGGTTATGTATTCTCAATACGCAGGCATCGCCAGAGCTTTCGCTGGCCAATGGATGCGACTGGAGCCGCGAGCCTCGAACTGACTCGTGTCCTCTTTAATGATCGACTGAAATTAATTGAATAGAATTATTAATACAATAGATAATTGTTTATTTCGCATCCCAGCGCAATGAACTCTAAGCCGCAGTGTAGCAAACAAGTGCGATAAGTTACGAACAATAAAAAATATAACTAAATTAATTAATTATGATAGTGAATATAATGTTAAATTATTGATATTAATATTAGGGCTGAAAAACTTCAATTCCGTTCCGTAATCTAGGGTGTAAAGTTGAGTTGGATCAAATTTCCATCAAATTTAATATCAAACATTGTACAGTGTCAGTGCATTTCGGAATCAAGTTTGAGCTCGATACTTTCATGTGTACTGAAATTAGACAATTTTTAGTCTTTTGCAAGAAAATCATAATCCCATAAAGTCTGATCGCTTGGATAGATTTTCGCCAAATTCTTTGACATTCGACAAAAATACTAAATCGCATCTGTGACGAAGCAAAAAAACTGAAATCGAACTCTACACATTGTAATCGATGCCAATAAACTTCCACTCCCATTGCTAACAGTATAAAATTAATATTGATTATAATTAGTATTAATATTAATATGATAGAGTGTTTAAGCCCTAGACATTTTTTACAGCCTGGGAAAAATTCTCTTATTGCAATTGCAGACTAACAATTTTTTCGGTAGTTTTCTCTCGACATTTAATCAAATTGTTATTCCGTTTATAAAAAAAATATGTTATATACCCATCACCAGGGATCAAGATACTTGGGTGTTTTTTTTTATTTCACACGTCAGCAAGCCTACGAGGGCGCTTCGGCGTGTACACAATGCGCGGCTCGCGACTCAATCCCGGAACGGTGTAGGGCTGTTCTGTGGGTACCGGGAAATAAAGACGTTGGACAAAACATGGATGTGGATTATAGTTCCAACAGCCACGTGCCTACACCCCGGACACCCGTCCGATATCATAATGCCTAGTTTGAAAAATTATTTTCCAACAGCTCCGGGCGTGGAATTCTTAGGAGGGGGACTGTACTTTAGGGTGAAATATTGTTGGTGAATAATGCATGTGAATCCTTTCGATGTATGAAAAACGAGGCGCTAATGCGGTTTGAAAAATTATCATTGAATATTATATCGAAGGCCGTGCGATATATCCGTGGTGCGGTTGTTCTCGTTTTGTTCGAGAGATCAACGATCATTGGGGATCATTAGGGTTACACCAGCGGGGAGTCCCTTCTCGGAGGTCGTCGAACCCCCCACCGGGCAATTTTGTCCGCGAGATCAAGCCGCAATAAAACAGTCGGCTTTGCAATACCGCTCGATCACGTGCGCTGTTTTCATTCAACATCCGCGAAATAAATCCCCCTCGTACTGTACGGTATGCCTCATACTGTCCTTCCAGTCTGTATCGTACTCCCAAAGCCAAGCCATTTCTCACGGAGCGTGTTATCGATTGCACATGTAAAAAAAAAAACAATTTGACACAGTAGCGATATCAGTGCAAATCACGCGGTCTGGGAGGTTTTGTAAATGTGTAGAACTGAAATGTGTAGAACCGAAATGTGTAGAACTGAAATGTGTAGAACCGAAATCTGTAGAACCGAAATGTGCAGAACCGAAATGCGTAGAACCGAAATGTGTAGAACTGAAACTTGTGGAACTGAAGCGTGTAGAGTTGAAACATGTAGAACTGGATTTGAAATTTAATGTAAATAGCTTTCAGCGTTAGTCTCGCGCAGCAATTATCACGGCACGAACGAAAACGACAGCAGTACGGTATTCTCGAGATCTTTTTTTAAACGCAGCCCGGACTAAAATATTGTTTTTACGATATAAATTTCATTCGACTATGTAAAAAAAGAGAGTCCCACTTAAAAAAAAAATTAAACATTCGCTTCCCCAGTTACAAAATATCACCCTCAATTACCACAACGTAATATGTTAATTACTTTTTGATAATTGCAATTTTCTTGAGTGTCTATTATCTAATTAAAACTCCAAGGCCACAATTAGAATTAAAGTGCAAACGCTGATAATTAAAGAACGAAATGTGGAAAAATATTAACCGAACTATCTTTATAGATTAATCCTACATACATCTCTCCAACTCTCCAACGCAGATACGACGAATTTAATATTTTTTCAAGAGCGTCGAGCTTGAAACCTTTGCGTTTTCTCTCTTTCATCTCTCACCCTCCTCCCCCCCCCCTCCACCCTTACCACTTCTCCGCCGAGAGAGAACGCGTAAATATTAAAAACGAACCGTGTAGAGTCGTGATATCCGATGAGTAGAGTAGGCGGGGACAAAAGAACGACGCGAGTGCGTCAAGAGATACACTACTGTTGCAAACGTTACACATACATTCGGTGTGTAGTCTCAGTACAGTTATAATACTGGAATATGTGTTGAAATAATACCGGAGAAAAAATACACGGTGGAGGGGGGGGGGGGAGCCCATATAAGCTTCGCAGCGTAGTCGGAAATGGTTGAGCGGAGTACGAGGAACGAGGGACTGATGGAAATGGTAGAAAAAGAAGGTACGAAGCAAGGTTGCAAGGTATGAAGTGTAGCGAAAGCGAGAGGAGGGAAGAAAACGCGACGAGGGGGAAAAAAGAATACGGGAGGAGGAAGGGAGAAAAGGTCTGGCATTTGTACTGGCCTTGGGCCAAATCGCACCTCATCAAAATGTCGGAAAGACGGCTTGCGCGGAGGAAAACGGCCGCGCGCGCTCCCCGCGACGGTGGGAAAAGGAAGCTCGTGAGTGGCGAGACAACACGCTCTGAATGTCATCTTTTGAAGAACTGTCCCGGCAAATCCTGGCTTGTCGCTCTCGAGCCTGATATCTTCTGCTTCCTTTTTTCCCTCTATCCTTCCCAACTCTCTTCCTATCGTTCTCGTGAGTGTTATTTTTTTATTTGTTTTGTACGCTGCGGAACGAGGAATTTTTCAAATTACAATGTCGTCGGAATTCGTAGTCAGAATTTCATGGGTAATTGAATTGTGTTTATATTATTAAATGGAAATCGCTGTTGCTTTTTTAAAAAATAATAATTACGTAATTTGTAAAAAAAAAATTGATTGTGCCAATAATTGAAGTGGAATCCGCACACATGTGGTTATTAAAAATGAATGCTGCTATAGCGAGTCGAGAGGAATTTTTTGTTATCGTCCGTGAACGTACCGCACATTTTTTTTTGCTTCTTTCTTGACACGTTTTTATCCATCAACTTTGTGCGCGGTGTAACGTAATTCTATCTGGTACACGAACTAAATGTTTTTATCTCGTTCCGCTCGTTTGCCACGGTGGAAATTATACTCGGCGTGGCTGCAGTTGTGTTATGTTTCAAATACGCAAATAATATTCGTGACTTTCGCAATGTTTTTTAACGAAATTGGACATTTTTTTTATTAAATTGAAAACTCCGGGACGCGTGTAAACGATAACGGTGCGACATAACGTTTCGCGAATTATTTCGGAACAGAATTTCAGGATCTCTTTGACTCTTCTGTCACATATTAAAATCTCTTTCGAAAATTCTATTCTGGAAAAACGTCAGACTTTATAAAAATATTCTCTCTTGCGGTGTCGACTGCGATAAATAAAAATACCAAGGTATCTCATATCCTACATCGTTAGAAAGTGCTGAATTTCTTTGAGGCGTTCTCCATCGATTTCTGCCGAGAAAGAAACTTTTGTCATGTTCTTCCACATAAAAAAAATTTAACATCAAAAAAAGTTTGAGAAAAAAAAAATTCACTATTAACCACACCTGTTGTGTGCGAAATTTCAGCATTCACAATTTATAGCGGTTTGACTTTTGAGTCACACACACACACATATATCCGGCCATTTTTTCTAAATGTGATTTTTCGATATTTTGTAACATTCTGAACACATTTTTCATTAAAATCTCGAATTTTTTTTTTCGCCAAAAATCTTCCTCTACGAGGAAGCAAAAATTCTGTGAAGCTGTTCTCACATTGCTAATTCGTGTTATTCGTGCAAACAACGGCCTACCCTCCCTCATCAGCCTCAATCATCGTCGTTATCCGGTGTATCATCAATATATATTATTGGTTCCTGTACAATATAATTTCGTAGAAAATTAATTAATTATCCGTCGGTCCACTTTCCGTCGGCAACCCCCTCGCCGCACATACCGTTATGGAATTACCACGACTAATTACTAATAAACGAATTTGTATCCACATTTATCAATTAGCGTTTCAACGATTAATACCTACACATTTTCGTGTAACAGCAAAACCGCTCCATTTTATTTTGATGTGAATGAATTTTCCACAGCGGTATTCCACTAACCCCTGGCGTTTATCGACATTTTCGACTGAATTACAATACAATAGCATTATCGACGATACGCTTTTATCGCCAACGAATATTTTTAAATCCCTTCGGCTTGATGTGGCAGTCGAACAATTTACGCGTGTCGCGTAAAACACCATTGGGGAGAGAAATTTATTACACATTATAATGACAATATTATAATAACGCGTGTAAATTAATATGTGTAATATTTCCAATATAATGCGATCGGATAAATGCGGCAAATATGCTGAGTAAAAAATAATTTCGTAAAATCGGAATGCGAAGTTCCGTAAAAATAATGTTGTGAAATAAATGACAAGCTCGTCTGTTCGGGCTTGAATATACAAACCTGTCCTTTTATTTCTCGCATTATTAACAACTTTAGTTTGTACTTTTGTTTGTAAATCTAGTAGCCGGACGGTGCGCTCGAAAATTAGCAAATAAAAAATTGTGGACATTTGTGGACAACAAGTTGTAAAAAGTACAAACTTTTTTTACTGTGTAGACTGGAATTAATGTATTTTTTAATGACAAAAACCCGCGAGCGATTTTTTGATAGCTCGATGTGGCGCAAATGCTCTTCCGGTGTGTCGTCTTGTCATCGATATCGTCCGGTAAATTTAGTATGGTCACAAAAATCGGAAAATCGAGACCGTTTGAGGTCCTCACGATGTTGGCTCGGACTCAAGTATCCCCGTAATTTAACGCCTCTCTGACTCGCTCCCCTTTTTCCCTTGCCCGACTCCATTATACCGAGCCCGTATGGAGTCTCATCGTTCGATCCTCGGTACTCTTTCCGGAACACACGGTCCTGTCAACGACGATGGAGAACTTAATTGTTGATATGGGGGGAAGGGAGTGAGCGCGCACCCGATGAACGAGCTCTTGCCGCTGTGCTTCTCTATGACCCACTCATTTTCGCTATCCAACGCTATACTCGCTTACCCTCGGTACGGACAATGGGGCACGGGTCGGGTTACACCGCACGCGCACACGCGCACCCACGTACGGACACACTCGCGTTCGGTTCCCATTAAAACACCTGTCTACTGAGAAACCATTGACATATCCTGTGTCGTCGAGTGACGCATATGTGTCAGGAGGAATATGTATATTTACGTCAGTGTCATAACGACCGATAGATTCGACGATAAACAAGACATTTACGTAGATTTAATCGGATGATGGAGGTGACAGAGATTTGATTTGACTCGATTTATTTTTTTTTCGCTCTTTGTCTCCATTAGGGCTCGAGAGCTGGGCATGTGACGTCGCGTGGATAAAATCGGAATGACGAAGATACACGGTATAACAAGTTTTGTACAGCTAACATTTCCCGGGAGCGTTTTAGCGTCATTAAAAAAAAAAAAATTCTTCCGCATTTTAGACTTTTTAGTACAATTTATTAGTGAAAAAATCTTGGTCATTGAGAGACATTCAGAGATACTCAGAGACACTCTGAGACACTCAGAGACACTCAGAGACACTCAGAGACACTCAGAGACACTCAGAGACACTCCGAAATTCTTCGAAATTCTTCGAAATGCTCAAAAATGCTCAAAGACACTCAGAGACACTCAGAGGCGCTGAAAGAAACACAGAGACGCGTAGAGACACTCAACACACTCACCGTCATTGACGACACAATATTGTCGAAAGTCACGATATTGCACAGCCGCAACGTTTGCTCTATGCATACAGGTGCACAAATTATTCATGCCGTTATATCTATCATTATATCAACCAACCGAAGGATCTATTAATGGCTTGGCTCAAGCCTAGTGAAAGACAGACTCTCCATCTCGCTCGCCTCGAACGATGCAGTAATCCTCGGGGCTCTATGCGAGGGGATCAATGTAGCGTGGACAACGAGATCGCGAAGGGACGGGAGGACGTACAGTGTATCATATGTAGTATGTGTATTATATATAGGTATATATTATCCCGCTACCTACAACATTATATCGGACCCACGCAAGCTTCCGACCACCTGGCGTTACCCCAGGGATTACGTACCTTTGAATTATCCTCGCGTGGCTTGTTCGATTGGAAATTGTTGAGTGCAGTTTCGCGAGGTAATTATTCTGGCCGCGAGGCTTCCCCCCCCTCCCCCCCCTCGGCCGCCCCACCCTTCCTGGCATAAAAGCTTCATCACCCTCACACGTACCATTTTCCTCTGTCTATCTCGCCGTATACTTCACATCCGTATTATCTCTCTCCCTCGTACCGTTTCGTTTTCCTCCCGGGCTCGAGCGGGGCAAAACGGAACACCCGCAACAAAACAGAGGATTCTTCCCGATTCATCACGGAAGGCGCAGAACGAAACAGAGGATTCTTCTCAATTCATCGCGGAAGGCGCAGAACGAAGAGTCTCGTCTCGGATGGAGT
>JAPYZC010001571.1:0-22523 GCA_030522665.1 Ichneumoninae sp. A BG-2022a | reverse complement strand
AAATTGTGGTCCGTTTTACCCCGCTCACCTCCCGCCGCCAATGAACAATTCACGATTCCACCCAAATCTTTCCGCTGCCTTTTCTATCGAGCTGCTTTGGCGCGCATCTCCTCCATTTACACGATTTCGCTTACGCAGATAGAGCCAAGTTATTGATAGCTCGTTCGTCCGAGACGCGCGGGGGCTGAGGAATTTTTCAATAATTCAAAAAGACAAGAGGCGAATGAAAGACTCTTTCGATACCGTTGACATAAAGTATTTGTGTTTTAAAATATTTACGGTGCGTGTTCCCTCTTTGGATTTTTGTTTCCTTCCTGTTCGCCCGCTTATATTATAAATAAGCGCGGAAAGGGGGAGAGTGTGTGCGGATTTTTCTGACGGGAAAATACACAGTGTGCGTGTATAAAAGCGTAACAGAGAAATAAATGGGAATTACAGGAGTGGAGGGTAAAAAGCGTAAAAGGATTCGCAGGCAGTGACAGTCGACGTTGCCACCTCGCAACGGGGGTTGGGTTGGTTGCAGAAAAGCCAGTATATGCGAGAAACGGGGCGTCGGGATCCGGAAAGTGTTCGAGAGCGAGAGGCGTCGGAGATAGAGAAGCGAGAAAAGAATTTAAACTGAATGCGCGTGTCGTCGAATAGCCTTGCGTCGAGTAGAAAAGTGAAAAAGGGACGCCGAGAGAGAGAGAGGCGAGCTTGCCGAGAAAGGAAGAATGAAAAAAAAAAGTTGGGTGGCATGGAAAAGCGTCTATTTATTTCGCATTTATGGATAGCAGAGAGAAACTCTCCGCCGGCAATGCAGATAATATAGAGTATAAATGTATAAGTGTGCGTATTGCGATATGCCCACGAGCTTTCGCTCGGCGAAAGCTCTGAATACTCATTTGAGTGGATGCGGGGTAAAGAAGGGATAAGAGAAAAAAATTAAATAAAGGAGGGTTTAAAAAAAAAAAAATGTGGCGAGCTTTCCGGAGAGGGCCGGAGAGCGAGATCACGTCTCGAATCACGTTTTGAATGCAAATAATTAGGGAGCTCGGAGGTTTTACGTCGAGACAGGAGCGACCCTCGATATAGACCTTTGTCGGATTTTTGACAAAAGGCGGTCGAGGTTAACGGTTGATACTCCTCGTCGTCGTCGAGAACGAATATATACTTCGTGAATGGAGCTGCCCTGCTCGTCTGCCACTCTTTAGTGGCTTCTTCGAGGAGCCTTCGCAATCCAAAATCGCACTGTTCAAAAACCAAATAGTTTCCAAACTGATCTCTACGCTCGCAGACACGCACGTGAACTCACAGAAGAATTTTTTTTTTTTGTATAATTGTTATAGTTATCAATTCGACACTGAATGCTTCATGCACCGATTCAATTGAGTTTCCATATGAAATACAAACGAATGTAGGGTAAAAGTGGTGAATATGGTCCACCTCGATTAACACGTAAATCAATGATATATGGACCGGGCCATATTCCCCACTTTTACCCTATATACTCAATTAATGAAGCTGCCCCCACGATGTTCGTCTATATTGGCTTCTTCGAGGAGCCTTTGGAATCCAAAATCGCATTATTTAAACATAAATTAATGCTGAAACTCACATCTATACTCACAAACACTTACATGCACTCGGATAAGAATTCTTTTTGTTTAATAATGGTTATCGTGTTATCAATTCCAGACCACGTGCTTCTCGCAGAGACTTAATTGATTTTCCATATAAAATACGAACTACCTATGTGAAATACAAACGAATAAATACTTAATGATGGGAGTTGCTCTGTCATTGTTTACCAATTTATATTGACTTTTTCGAGGAGCCTTCGCAATCCAAAATCGCAGTTTTTAAACACAAAATATTGTCCAAACTTATCTCTATGCTCGCAAACACTCAAATGCACTTGTATAAGATTTTTTTTTTTTTATAATGGTTATCGTGTTATCGATTTCACACCGCTAGCTCCTCGCGCCGATTTAATTGAGTTTCCATATGAAATGCGAACTGCTAGGACTAAAGCAATTTCTATGGTTTCGCTGAAAGCACGGGTTAGCAAGGATATTCCACTATTGGGCGTAACCGACAGGTTCGTGAAATCTCGCAAGCGTAGAAACTGTGTACCGTCTGTTGGTTAGCGTATTAGGTACAAACGCGCGAGGTTCCCCCCCCCCCCCCCCCCCGCGTGGAGACGAACCGACGTGCCTCGAACCTTGCATACGTTATTGGAACCGGATGTCACACACTTGCTTTTGAGCCACATTAGTTATATCTAGTTCGTCCAGCGTTGTCGTTTTCGACGGTCTCAATGGACGGGGTGTTTTTATTCGGTTCGTCTGTTAATAGGATAACTCGAGGGTAGTTATCTCATTAATTTTTAACTTTAATAAAAAGGGCATACATGTATGTTTTTTACTTCCTTATATTCCTTTTTTTTATTTCAACAAAAATGATGTTATTATGTTCACACATGCTATATTTTGGTTCATATGCGTATTGATATCTCAACTGTAAAAATTGTTAATGTAAAAGAGCCGCTCCCATTAATAAATAAAGACATATTTCTGAACCTCTATGTATCAAACTACTCTATTTCTCATAGAGTAAGTTTCGTTTTTATATAAAAAAAAATCGAGAAATAAAAAGATGTTCAGAATGTTCCAAAACAACCGAAAATCATATTTAGAAAAAATTGCTGGATGTGTGCATGTGTTTCAGATCCGAAAAATTGAAACGTCTCGGTTTTCATGTTTCTTTTTTTTTTTTTTATCGACTCGTTTACAAGATACGCTCAAATAAAAAGTCCAAGCTAATCGAGAGCTCGAAGCACAGCGCTCTAAAAAAATAATTCTAAGCAGCCGACTCGCCGGGTGGGACAAGTGAAAAATCTTAGTCTCCGGGACGTGTCAATTGCAGCGGTGCGAATGCCACAGTAAAAGCGACGCACGTACAGCGGGTGCTTCAACCACGTCAAATTAAACATTCGGCCCGTGCAAGGGTTTACAAAACCGAGGGAGAATGTTGCTTAATTAAGCCTGCACTCGGCACCCTGTTATATATGGATAGCCGCAATGCTCGCGATCCCGGCGGATAGCGCGCTGGACTATTAAAAAATAGCTCGCATTCTACCGTGGAACCGCCGCGGCATTACAGTCAAGCGAGTTGCATCAGAACAAAAAATTTGTCCGAACCCGGAGAACTCGTACGTAGCGCCCGCACGCGTGCTTTTTCTTTTCCGCGCTGCCGACGACTGTGATCCGACATGGACCGCGGATAATTAAAATTAAAAAACGAAACAAGAGAAACATTTTTTGATGCACGTATATTTGTAGAGACAAAATGTGTTTGCATCGAAAACTGCGGGCAACGCGCAACTCGGGCATTCGTCGGTACGCGATGCAGGTATTTAGCACCCCGGGCGAGATGAAACGCAGCGAACGTGAGGTAAATATATATTTTTTTATTACACCCATCGGGAACGGGGCAAAACCGGAAGCTTTCGTTGCGGCCACTTTTTCGAAAGGGCGAATCCGACGGCGTTCCAAGCGCTTTTATACGCTCGGAGGACCGCGAAAATTCGCGACTCGATAAGTCGACGAAGGCCTCAATGGGTTAGGCAATGTGAATACCGGATTAGCCGGCCCGCGAACGGCATTAACCTCGCCTATGCCCGCTCTCCGGTCTCGGGCACATGCCGAATAGTAAAATCGTTGAAATATTTTAGTAGCCCAGGGCGTCGATAATTCGAGATTTATTCCTTCCGCCTCTTGCTTCTGTCGAAGTATTTATTTATTTATTTTTTTATTTTTTTAGAGAGACAGAGACTTTTTCAATATTTTTCATTACGCAATCGTATTGCCGGTGCATCGGAAGCATCGGAGCGAATTTATCGAAGTAAATAAAGACACTCGGGCTACTTCAGCGGAAAGTGGAGAATCAATTGTCGAACGGTTCCAGGAAAAAACGTGATTACACCTTTTCCGTCGAGAATGTTTTTCTTTTATTTATCTTTATATATATATATGTATATTTTTTTTACCTTCCCACTCTGTTCCGTCGTTGTCGAATTCGATTATTACTTCGTTGCGCTGTCGCTTCGAATATGAAAATTTTCCTCCGCGAGAAATCTCGCGAGTAACGGAAAGAAGGGATTCAGGAATGGGCAAATTTTATTCCGAGCTCGAGTGAGTTGAGTGATTTTACGCAATTTTTTTATATAACGAAAATTATACCAACAAGGATGAATTCGGTTTTACTACTTTACTATTTTACTGTTTTACTATTTCACTATTTTACTATTTTACTATTTTACTATTTTACTATTTTACTATTTTACTATTTTACTATTTTACTATTTTACTATTTTACATCGTCGAAAATCTTATCACCGTCAAGCCAAGACGTGCCGTCTATCAACTTCCTCATCCTCTATTTTGTCTCGCCAGTATCATCGAGTTGTGTCTGCGCCCTCGCTCTTCTTCATTTCTCGGATCCCCGCATCTCGCACAATAATTGAATAAATATTGCTCGGCAAATAGGATCCAAGTTTAATTTCATTACCGTGCGATGGCGAGAGCGTGCATCGACTGCGGCGGAGCGGAGAGAGCGACTCTGTGCAGCTGCGCCTCCGTTGAAATTAGACTAGACGGCGTTGTGTACGACTCAACTGCGTCGCGAATAGAGCGAACGACGTAGGATCGCGAGCGAGAAGCCGGAAGAGAGCCACGGGCTGAGGGAGGCTGAGGAAAAGTTTCCAGAGGGAGAGAGAGTGGGGAAAAAAAGGGGATGAAAAAAAAAAAAAACGAAAGCCATCTCGCCGTCAGCCCTTTCGCTTCCTGCAGGGCGAACGAGTCGGCACGAAAAATAGGCGGAGAAAGAAGAATCCGAACAAGAGGATGAAGATCGACGGGTGGGGGGTGCGCGCGGTGTAAGACACGTTTTACAACTAAAACCCCGCCGATCGATCGACAAAAAAAAAAAAAAATATTGGCATGGGAACGGGGCGGCACGCTTGGCTCGAAAGTAGGTAGCTTATATAGGGTCGGCTTACGATTCTCGAGAGTCGCACCGACGAGGTAGGGAAAACGGCGCTGGTGAGCTCGAACTTAGCTTACGGCAATTAAACTGCAACTTTGCCTGCTTCCCCCACCCCCCTCGTCGTTTCTTCCGCGTCGATAGATATTTATACGTTGTTCAGGTGGCTTAATTACGAGAGAGTGGGCGGAGAGGAAGTGTGCGTGAGAGCGAGCGGATGAGAGCTGGGTAGTGAAAGGGGGTTGCGACGCCATCGTCGCTTCACCATACGCTTCACACACGACTCAAAGTCACTCGGCCCGTCGATAACTTTCGAAATAGTAACGCAATTTGAAGTACCAAATATTTTCTTTATAAATCGTTGACTTTTCGAAAATGGTCCAAAGGTTTTTGCACTTCGAGTACCGGGAACTTTTTGCCGATCGCAAACGGTCCTCTTTTAAGCACAAAAACGATATGGATTTTCGTAATAAATTTTCTTCTGCGTTATCGAAAGAACAACACTTCAAGGTACGTCTGTGAATTTTTACAGATTTTTTTTAGCACATTTACTTGTTATTTGAATCGTTCGAAGATTGCGTTCTGGTAAATTCTAGATCCTCGTGTTAAAAGTGACAATAAAAAAAAAAAAAAAAAAACAGCGAGTTACATGAAGATTTTTCGGAAATTTCGATCAAGTGCGCTTTTATCGAAGGCTCACAGAGTCGACAAATGCCAGAAAAAAACATCTTAAAAGAGAAAGAGTATGCGAAATTGAGCGAAAGAGAGCCGATTATTAAAAAAGTCGTCGCTTTACGATACTCCTCGCACACGACTCAATCACGCATCCGGTCGATAACTTCCGAAATGATAACGTAATTTGAATTACAAAATATATCTCAATACATCATTGAGACTTAAAAAAACAGGAAAAAATCCCAAAAAGTGCCACAATAAAAAAAAGAAAAACAACAACAAGTTGAATAAACATTTATCGAAAATTTCGATTGAATGTGTTTCCATCGAAGGCTCACAGAGTCGATAAATGACAAAAAAAAATAAAAACCAAATGAAACGATTGTCCATCAACTCGTGACAGTTTGTGTGTCTCTGAAGCCAGCTTCGACCGATATCTCGATCGCCGGCGTGTGAAACTGGCGGAAAAAAGTTATTTTGGGATTATACAATCAAGTTTGAAAATAGTTATCGAACGAATGGAGTATAGTTTTTATCGCGCGGGGATTGATAGGCCGATGATTTTATGCTCTCGAGGGTGCGCGTGTGTGTGTATGCGCGCGCGCGCGCGCCCGCCCGCGCTTGTTCGCCACAGATAAGGGTGATCCCAGACTTGAAACGGCCCCTAGCCCGTATTGATTGACGTGCCCTCTCTCGCTGTCTGCCACCCCTTTCGCGATTGATCGATACGTATCCTGCAAACTAACACCCTATCCGTATGCTGCATATTAAGCGAGGAGTAGAAATCACAAAATCGCATCCCGTAGAGTGCAATATCCTTCGACGAATTAACGTTCGCAATACTGCGCGAGTTGTCCGATCGATTACATTTCGTGTCTCGAAGCTTTTTTTCGATTTTCGTTAACCTCTCATGAGAGGGAAATTTTTTTTGCAGTTCTCGTTCGCCAATATTATATTTCATAATATTATTTTCGCCACATACGATTTGGGTGAGAGCGTGGCAAAATGGACTATTTTTACGCATTTTTTTTTTTCCTCACGGAGGAAGTTTTTTTTTGTGAACACTTGGTCTTTTTTCTCACGATTCTTCGTTACAGAGAGAATAAATTGGAACGCGTTGAATAATAAATGTATATTTATTTATTTATTTATTTATTTATTAAAAATAATAAATAAATAAATGTTTCTTGAGCTGTATATTAAGAGGAGTAGAAATCACAAATCGCATTTCGTAGAGTGCAATATCCTTCGACGAATTAACGTTTACAATAACGCGCGGGTTGGCCGATCGATTACTCTTCATGTTTTGAAGCTTTTTTTCCATTTTCTTTAACCCCTCATTAGTGGGCTATTTTTTTGCAGTTCTCTTTCGCCAATATTATATTTCATAATATTATTTTCGCCACATGTGATACGGGGTGAGAGCGGGGCAAAATGGACTATTTTTACTCATTTGTTTTCCCCTTACGGAGGAAGCTTTGTTTCGTGTAAACTTTTTTTTCTCTCGATTCTTCGTTACCGAGAATAAATTGGAGCGCGTTGAATAATAAATGCGGATAAAATATCGGGTTGCCATGCGGTTACCTGCTGATGACAGAAGCGACGCGAGTATCACGGAAAAATAGACGTGGAATAATACACGAGGGATCGCGTTCAACTTCGCAATTTTTTCACGCCCATTCGAAAGGCTTTGACACGAAAATAATTAATATTTTCGCTGATGTCTGGTACACACCATTGAGCAAAAGTATCGCAAAAGTAAAAAAAAAAATGTTGACCTCAAATGGCAGACGCCGGTCCATTTCGCACGCTCTCCCGAACCATTATTATTTATGATAATAAGTATTGTTAATATTATTATTGGCACATTTACAACTCTACCGTCTAGCTTCGTATTCCGGTAAAGTTTTATTTTGATTCTGGTAGAATTTTTTAACCTACTGGTAGAGATCTTGGTAGAGTTGTGAATGAATTAATTTATTATATATTCATTTAATTTTGCATTGTGTTGTTCAACGTGACAATAATGCAATTTAAATTTTTGTTTGCTTCATGATTGAAGGACGAGTGTTTTGTATGTCAACATTTTTACAAGGTAAAAGAGACACCCTCGAGTTGAATAACTCGTGAACGACGAGTATTTTAACATACACATAACACATGCGTACATTACATTCCCCTAAAAAAAAATATATATATATATATATACATATATATATATGTTCGGCGTGCATGCGATTCGCTCGAGAATCGGGGGCGGTTCGGGCGGGAGGTTTGGTTCGGTGGACTTTGATGCAGGTTCGTCGCTGAGGTATGCAGCGCTGCGAGAGTGCATACAAGGCCGAAGGGTGAAACGCCAGCGGGACGGCGAAAGGGAGAGAGCGATAGCTGTGGAATCTTTCGGATCGCGAATAAACGTTGAACGCCGACGAGCATTTACACGCATTTAACCCTTTGACGATGGATATAACAAACGACACTCCGCCAAGCGAACAACTAGCCCCGTGTGCACTTTGCAATACAGTCAACCTACCGTACTCATACGTAAAATTCGGCGAGAGGGCGGAGTTTCGGTTATAATACACACAACTAAATCAAGCTGGGAGTTGAAGCTGACCGAATTTCGCCAATGTCCAAGGGGCAGATTCTACAGCGGAAACTCTACCGAACGACATTGTTAAAATGCGCGTACGTTAAACTGTCCTGCAGTTTAAGGTAGTACTAGCGCAATGACTGACGCCGCCTAAGTTTGAGAGGAATAAAAGAGAATTACAAACACTTCTCGATCGGATAAATATCTGAAAAAAATCAAGCATATGGAAAATGCTGATAAGATTGTTCGTCCATAATATTGATCCCAAAATGTTATTCGTTTCCTTTATGTTAAGATTTGTTTAAGGTCGTAATTTTCAAGTGTCAGATACAATTTTGAAAGAATTCATACGTTTTCGGAAAAATTAACAAATCATTTTCGTAATAAAAAAAATTGGTTGCCGGGTAATTTGTTGCACAATTTTTTTTCTGAGTAATTTGTTATGAACATTCTGTAATTATTATTATGCACAAACAATCTTTTCAGCACCTTTTATATGCTAGAATTTTTTCAGATTTTTTTCTCATTGAGAAGTGTTTGTAATCATTGTCTTTTTTCTCTCGAACTTAGGCGACGTCAGTCATTGTGCTAGTACTACTTTAACGTACATACATTGCATATTGTCGATCTGCAATTGGCGATCTGCAATGTAGGTGAATAGAGAAAAGTTTGTTACACTGAGAAAAAGGATAGTATTTTCTACTATAAGGAATCGTTCCCAGGAGAAACGTCCGTATACATAATTTCTGATCGCATAAATTCAATTGGCTAAAGTACAATTATAGTTGCAAAAATGATATTTTGTCATGCTCGTAACTATAAAATAAAGACGTTCCCTTTGGGAACTATTTTTTATGGTAAAAAGTCAGTACTGTTGCTTTTACTATGTAATTTTTTCACAGTGTAGGTATAAAGAAAAAATGTTACATGTTATCTATTGTTAATAAACTCACTACTAACACTATAGTGTATCTGTTGGGCAAAAGTTGTAAAAATGGTCCGGTTCATAGGTCATTGATTTAGGTGTTAATCGGAGTGGGCCATATTCACCACTTTAACCTTATATATTGTGCGGTAGAACGTGTATCGGAGTTAATGCGTATGCGCGCTCGTTGGAGCGCATTGCTTCGTCTCGTCACGAATTTTGGCACCGAGGGACGGATAAAGAGAGAGAGAGGGATACAGAGTTCATATAACCCGATGCGTATATGGCGGAGGCTAAAGCGGGCGTGCTTTCGTCGACCCTGTCCAATTATCACAGCTCGGTGACGATAATTTCGGGCATTCAGATATCATTTCATCCGTCAATGCTGGCGCTGATTAACGATTGTGTAACCTGCTGCTTCGTTGGTTGCGGCTGCACGAAGCTTCCGAGAATTGCATGGATTTCGACAATGGACCGCTTGGCTACGTATGGCGCATCATTGAGGAGAGCAAAATATAGCAGTAACGGGAACCTTGTGGCGGAGGGAGCGAGGCAAAATGGACCACGGGCCTAAAATGGTCATTGCACGAAAATTCCTGTGCATATTACTTTGCAATGACTCGCCGCTTTTACTTGCAAGTTCTGCAAATATTCGAAGAACGCCAATCAATGCAGCATCAGCGAAATCTTTAGAACTTCATTTCGCCATAGATTTTTTAAATTTTTATTAGAGTCTAAAATGGTATTCAGTAAAAAAAATATATTTTTCTTCAACAGTGACATTTTTCGAAAATTTTTAGAAACTTGAGTGTAAAAGTTGAGATTCTTTTTTCAGCGGAAAGTAGCCTTAGACTAGAAAAATTACAATCAGCATTTTTGTCCGCGTTAAATCTGATTTTTTTAGTGGTCCATCTTACCTCACTGTCCCGTATGTTGTACGCTCGAAGCTTTCGATAGTGCGATATCGTCCGGTCGACTTGCAATGTATGTGACGGCGCCGGTCTGCACTCAATCACAACAATATTCCACGGTGAGTTACACAGGCTATATATACCCCTCTCCAACGACCAGCAACATGGGAGCCGCAGCAATCGACTTTACAGATTGTTGCTACGTGCCTCGGGGTGCAGTTGTGCACGTAGAGAGGGTCTCCCCTGTTTCTGTTTGACCAGTGTAACTCGCGTCGAACGGGGAAGCACCGTGCATTCCCGAGGTAGCCAACCGCGAATCATCAATTGATTCGCTTTATTAAACGCAGCGCGGCGACATTTTTCAATTTTTTCGACGCACATTTAATCAAGTAAACGTAAAACCGTCCGTTCGTCCGCTTACAGAGCTTAAAATCTTTAATTCTCTTAGTTGTTGGTTATTAAAGAAATTTCGAAAATTTTAGTTGAAAGAAAATCTGTAGTCGATGATTATTGATTGTCGATGATAATAATTAGTAATCGATAAAATTAATAATCGATAAAATTAATTAGATAACGATGGTCGAGTTACGGATTAATCCTCTGATAATGATGCATTTTCAGTCGACGGTTGACATAAAACTTTATCATTACTGCCTAAATGACAAAATGTCTGACAATATATTGATATCGGATTTTTCAGACGAACCATGGTTTCTGCCTAAATGTATTAAATCTCTCGACTACCCTTGACAGCTGCATAAACACCGGATAAATTTTTCGATACTCACGTGTTTTATTCTTCTAACAAACAATCGTAAATTTTCATGGTGTAACTTTTACACGTACCTGAAACAGACAAAAAAATGCACATGAAATTCCACATATTCATGATCGCAATTGTCATCAAATGTCAAACATCCAAAAACACCACCAATGATATTAAAAAAAATGGAATTGTTTAAATTTATGTAAGTCGCAAGAAAAATAATGAAGAAAAATTCCACTACCTGAAGATGGTATCTGTTTCTCGTTATTTCGTGTCTTTGCAAATTAATGGAAAATTAGTTTCTCCCCTTCTCGAGGGCGGACATGGACACAAACGCGCGAACGCACTTAGCCAACATCGGGGTGTTTTGGGGTACCGTTCCGCACTTGAAAATCCGTTCACTCTTAATCTTCGCGGCATGTTAGAAATTGCTCGTCACGCCGGCTCTCCATCAACGTGTCCCGTTTTGTCTCTCTCGGTTAGCTGTAAAGCCAACCGGTGGAGTTAAACTTTCCTCTCGTTCTAGCACTGATTGAACTTGGTGCGGTTTTACAGGCGTACAAGCACGCGAATCTAATCGCCTCCGGTACAGCGCTTGAGCGCCAATCGAAATTCACGCAAGCAGACGAGCATAGATTCAAGGGTCCCGTTTTCAGCCCCACGGCAATGCTATTCGTTCAATCACGGAGAATCACGCGATCTGCATTATTATTATTATTTATTCAATTACTATTTTTATTAGGAATTACTTTTAGTTTGTTGATTTGTTCAGAGTAGAAGATAGCGGGACAAAAAGGATCCTCGTCCTCCATTATTACACCGATGATATTTGCATGAGATCAAATTTCGTCTTCGGCAAGTCTCGACCTATGCACGGCTTTAGGACGAAAAATAAAATTGTTGTGATGTTTGGACCGAACTTCATTCCGTGCTTAAGAGCTATCTTAAGTTCGAACTTAAGTCTCAATTCAAATTCGATTATAGTTCGAGTTCGATCTTAAATGCGATCTCAAGTTCGATCTCAAAAGCCATCTGAAATTCGTTCACAATAGCGATCTTAAGTTCGATCTCAAGAGCGATCTTAAGTTCGTTCTCAATAGCGATCTAAAGTTCGATCTCAAGAGCTATCTAAAGTTCAATCTCAAGAGCGATCTTAAGTTCGTTCTCAATAGCGATCTAAAGTTCGATCTCAAGAGAGATCTAAAGTTCGATCTAAAGTTCGATCTCAATCTTAAAATTCGACCCTAAGTGAACTTCCCCGAGCGAAGTGTGTGCGATGCAAATCACAGCTATTATAACTTGATGAAATTTACCATGCAGGCATCTTCGTGGTCATCCTCCATTCCTGTATTTGTGCGTTTTCGCCAGTGCATGTGCGAGTGTAATCGATCGACGATTAATCGTGCGTAAATCGGTTGAAAAATTGCCGAAGCAAAGGATTTGCCACATTCGTTACTGTAACGGTAATATGTATCATAAATGTCGGAACGACGTCGGGAAGCACGTTTGCCGGCTGCGCGCCGAATTTCGTGAGGCTTACCGCAAAAGCTCATGCCATACAGCTCGTTTGCACCGCCCATCTGTCATATCCTTATAACACGGCCGACTCTCGCGTCACTTTAACCATAGCTATCTTCTCTCTTTCTCCCTTCGTTCTCTTGTACACCCATGAATTATTCATCGAATATAATTTCGCTATTTACGGCGACGCCGAGACGAGACGCCGCATAGCTGCGGAATAGCCATTACGCGAAATAAGTGCCGCGGTTTGTTACACCGTTACATTTCCGGAATTTTCCATAATTTACTAACGACATAGATGCGTATAAGCGATTCACTTATACGATACTGTTATTCTATTCATTGCATGGGTATTTTTTTTACTCCGTTATTGTTCCGGTCTGTTTTTCTAGTTGTTTTGTATTTACATTTCTCTCCGCTTGTTTCTGTTTGCAGTTTTATATTCATCATGAAACTCTTTCTATTTGATACATAAATAATAATAAAATATCGATGAACAATAAAGTGAAATTGTTATTATATTGGTTATTGATGCATGTTTTTTTGCCGAATTCAAATAGGTGTATTATCTGTGACACACCGTGCTTCAAAGCGTTAAGCTAAAAACCCTTAGGGTCGAATTTTAGGACATTAGTTTGAACCTGAGATCGAGCTTAACCCAAAGATCAAAGTTATATCCGAACTTAAAATCAACCTCAGGTTCGATCTTAAGAGCAATACTAAGTTCAAACTACGATCTTAAAATTCGACCCTTAGTAGAACAATTAGAGAATTACAAAAAATAAAATAAAAGTTTGCTGTCCTGAGTGATCTTTTACCATTTTTTTTTTTACTGATGCCGAAGAGCTGCGATTTATTTGGTTTAAGCAAAATATTTATTTCATTTAAATAAATATTTATTTAAATAAAGTAAAGAGTTACTTAAATGAAATAAATATTTATTTAAATAAAGTAAAGAGTTACTTAAATGAAATAAATAATTCTTTAAATCAAATAAATATTTTACTTAAACCAAAGAAACGGTGGCCGTCAAATAATTTTTTTTTCTGGGTGCAACCATCTCGACATCAATTTCGGACCAAGAGACCAATCCCGCATTCGCGCTAAACCAAGCTCATCTCTGTCTCTTAATCCAGCCGCGGGCTTTGTTTGCAAGCCGTTAGCAGGGCGGTGAGCGATATAGAGAATAATACAGAGCGAAACGTGATTAGAAGGAGAGGCGAAAGGGTAAGTTGCCGCGGCGGGAAGCCAAGCCGCTCGAAGCCTACGACGCGAAGTCTCACGCGACTGTTACTCATACGAAAACGTTTTCCCGTGAATGAATTACCATATTTGAGGACGGTAAACGCGGGCGGGTGTGTCGGATGCCCGACAACGTCATACACATACGCTCTTTCGGTGTGCCGTGCATTCTAATGTGGGAATCGCACCGGGGAAAATAGAAAGGTACATAGCCGCGCGTCGCGACGTCGCTGCATACATGCATGTACGCGATACGATTGCCACTGAAGCTGCTAGACGATGTACCGAGCACGGTGCAACGTCGACTTTAACGATGCATCGCTGCACTCCGTTCACCGGCGCGGCATCGACGCATCGCGGTTCTGCGGTGCAATCACCGATCCTTTAATACCCTCCGACGATTTCCCGCTATTTCCTCCCGGCAATGCAAACTACAGGTAAAGGCAATTTTTTAAACACTTGGGGCCGGGGCGCGGCTTTTTTCAACCTTTCTCGCCGCCACTGGTTTACCATCGTACGCTAAAAATCTATTGCGTCCCCGTAAAAATTTCACGCGATTCTCCATTGATAGCAGCAATTCGTGTATATTAAGACTCGCGAACGAGTATTCAGCCATGGATTTTACGGGCATCTCGTTTAATGTGTTTAAAGAACGAGCTCAACGAGTTCAATCGTCCTCAGCTGCGAATAACTGGAGCTCAGCAATTTAGATGTAATATGTTTTTGCACTTATTGTTGTAAATATATCCTTTTAAATTTAATAGCTGTTTATAATGTGTTAATTTTGTTTCCGTTTTTAATAATATTTGAAACTTCGTTTCGCTTATTCTTGATTATTGTAATTTTTGTGACATACGCTGGCTCATGATCTCAGTAACCACTGTTGTCTCTAATGTAACTTTGAAATTATGTAGAGGGGGAAATTCGTCGATGAATTTGATTAAATTAAACAAAAAATTCCTACCGCAAATGCGCGCACCCAGAAAAATAATTTATTTGACGGCCACCGTTTATTTGGTTTAAGTAAAATATCTATTTCATTTAAATAAATATTTATTTAAATTAAGTAAATAGTTACTTAAATGATATAAATATTTATTTAAATCAAATAGGTAACGGTGGCCGTGAAATATATTATTTTTCTGGGTGCGCGTATGATAAACCACGATGTGTTCTATTGTGACGAAATCCACAAATATCGTGACGGTGAAACTGTCGTCCATTCCAAGTACCGAGGAATTTCCAGTCATCGACTAAAAATCATTTCCATCATCGCGACAATTTCACGCGATTCTAAGACCATTGATAGCATTAAAAAAAAATATTACTCTCTGACAGTCAAATATACTCAAAAACATTCACAGACACTCCCAGGCACTCACACCCGTACTGCACCCTGTTTTACGTCCAGCTCAATTTTTTTAAACGCAACCTAGCCTCGAATTTAAACCAACAAAAATTGTTGGCCATGCCGAGCACTCGTACAAGTTCTGAAATCACCTCGAGCCCTAGGAACCAAAATGTTTGAGGTGAGATTAATATTGTCCACTGTATAAATCCACCGTGCATGATCTGGCTCTCTCATTATCCTAATGGACTGTATATCCGCGTACATTCCCAACGATATAGGACGGCGAATCGTATCGGAGAAGAAATCCCTAATCCCGAACCGAGACCGGGGCCCGTAAGCCAAATCCAATCGCGAGGGAGAGAGAGAGGCCGCGAGCCTCATCGATGAAACGGTCGTTGCTCGTGTTGATCGTTCATACACCGGGACATGCACGTACCAACTCTCTATGTAGCCTTAGGCTCCTTTAGGCGCTCATCCCGCACTGTGGCTTCGCACCCCCCCGCCCCTCCGGGCGTCGACTCCCTTGTGCTCGATGATCCGTTCCCGAAATCTCTCTCCATCTCTCTCACCCCCCCCCCGGCCTTCGATTCCAATCGTTTATCCACAGCACCGCGAGCCAGATGGGTCGGCTTAGGCTCTCGCTACCGCTCCGCCGCGTTACCGCCCGAACCCTTGTCTAATTCATCCCCGAAGTCGCGGTTGATGGCACTACACCAATCACGGGCAAGCCTAAAACGCCCGTTTAGAATCGAAACTCTGTAATACGCACGGACGATAAAACCGCGATGTGTTTTATCGTGACGAAATCTACAAATTTGGGCGACCGTGAAACTACCATCTGTCAGATTTGGGTACAGCCGATCGAAGGAAAAGGGCTAATGATCGAGGCAGTGTCGGACCCATTGTTGGACGAGTGTCGAATCGCGACCGACTGGATGCGATGCGATCGCCGTTTTTTTAGGTCTTTTTTCTTGAAACGGCTTTGCGGTGACTTTTAAGACGTCAGTTTGGACTTGAGTTCGCTCTTGAGATCAAGCTTATGATTGAAGTTTGGCCCGAAGTTCATTGCGTGCTTAAGATCGAACTTGAACTACGATAGAATTTGAATTCTGACTTAAGCTCGAACTTGAGATCAAACTTAAGCACGAAATCAAGTTCGAACTTAACATCAAACTGAAGCAAGAAATCAACACCGCAAAAAAATTTTGTTTGAAAATTAATTAACAGTATTGGAAGCTTTTTTACATAAACCGTTTCTGAAATTACGAACACATGTGTGTTGCAATTTTACAATAAAATTTGTATTTTTCATGAACATTTTTGTAAATTTTGCAGCAAAAGTTTTCTAATTTTAGTATCTGGTATTTTTATTTTACAAGCAAAGTACATTAATGTTTAATTAATATGAGTAATGTCAGAAAATTTCAAGTTCCAGTACATTAAATTAACAATTTATTTTTACAGTGAAGTTGAATCGTAAGTTCCGTCTCAGGATCGATCTTGATTTCAAACGAACGTACTACAATTCGACACTCAGTTTCATTCGCATCACAGAAGTACATGCTCGGTCGATGATCAGGCGAAGCTCGCATGCCAATGTCGGCGCCATTCGCACTGAGATTCTCCCGACCACGTCGCCCGATCTCATCACCCTACACGGGGTGCTCCATGCGATTCGATAATTTGTTCGTGTGATTCCGAGTACGTCGCTACGGTATCGTACATTTTCCGCTCCAATATTGCGGTTCGATGTCGGAGTGCGAGAGGCGGTGCATTTATGCGTAACCGCGACTTGGGGGGTTCGAACAGGGGGATCTTCCGGGAGCCCGTATAATTTCGTTAATGACGAAATTAGTGATAGCAATCACGTTCGAGGCACGTATGCGGTGAACGGCAATACGCAAGCCCGAGATTTCCGATATCGCGAAGCGACGCGGTCGTTGGCCGCTCTGCAAGGAATGCCGCGTTAAAAATCATACGCGGTAATGTTCGCCGTCTCCGTACGTTGCCTCGACCCGATCGAATGTTTATTCAAACAATATTACCCCAAAGGTATCGCGTCACGATGGACATCAAGTCCATCTCGAATTATTCGGATCGTTCGTTCCATCGATCTGTATGCATTGCAATTTCGCGGGCATCAACTATTCATGTAATGGATTTGTTTATGGTGATCACCGCAATAATCGACGGCGCGTCAATACCAGCGAGAATTTATGGCGCCGCGGCGAAGGAAACGCGCCCGATTGACCGGTACAAATGAATCGTTAAAACTGAATAAATTTTGGCCTATCAAACGTTATGTATCGTGTGAGTTAAGTCGGAAGGACCGATTCTGTGTGCAAATATGCATGATGCAATCTTCTGATTTGAGTCAGTGGATTATGGAAAGATTGTTTATTTATCTGTCCTATACGCTAAAAAAATATCTACACTCAGAAAAAATAACATAGTAAAAGCAACAATACTGAGTTTATACCATAAAAAATAGTGCCCAGGAGGAACGTTTACATTTTATAGTTACGACACTGGCAGAAAATCATGGTTGCAACAATAATTATAATTTAACCAATTGAATATATACTATGAAAAACTATCTATATAGACGTTCCCCCCGGGAACTATTGGTATAGTAGAAAATACTATCCTTTTTCTCAGTGTACACTTTTTGCAATAACTTATAGTTCACAAGCGTCAACAATTTTTTTTTTGTTCATTTTCCAATAGCACAAACTGGCTCTTGTTTTATACAAAGGTACAAACTATAATGATTAATAACACGGGAAATAAAAGGCGATGTTTGTATATTCACACTCGAACAACCGAGCTTGTCACTCATTTAACAAAATAATTTTTACACAACTTCATATTCCGAATTAACGACATTATTTTTCGCTGCAAGCCTGTGCAGCGTGAGCTTGAAATGCTAATATTCTCGCCGTTATTTCAACCGTCCAAAAAGTGACCCGTAATTGCCGTAATTTTTTTCCACTATATTCGCGCTTGCCGAAGCTGCTAGAGTATGAATGCAAATTTAGAAATACTCGAACAAGAGCAGGAACTAAAAAAAAATACTATAATCCCTTTGCGACTTTGGCCTCGAACTTTGATCCCTCAAGGGAGGTGGCTGTGCTCGCAGCCAACAAAACTCTAGCTACACATACACCCAGTCGCCTCCACCTATGACCGTCAGTGTACCGTACGGTTATTCAATGTTTGTCCGAGCGTTTGTTGTTTCGGCAGCGAGCGGTATTTGGTTAATCAGCGAGTTAGTTGTCCGCGCTCGATCTCGCCCTGGGGGGCTTGGGGGGCTTGGGGGTGAGAGGGGGGCGATGTCGCGTTGGCAGCTCTCGGTGGATTCCCCGTTCGATCGGGTACGAGAACGAGGCGACGTAACGAAAGGAAAGGGACGGATAGTCCTGTGATCACGGCCTTCACCTCTGCCATCACCCATCGGGACGTCGATACGCTATTTGCAATTTGTCGGGGACGTGAGCCGATGGGAACAGTGTGAGTTAACGTATAATGCACCAGACTGCCAGCATCCCAAATACCGATCGATCTAGCACGTCTGAGAGGAAGCTCACACGCATTCACTGACGTATTCGAATACTTGTCCTAAGCATGCCGGTACCCTTGACGCTGCCGGCAAAATAGCTGATACCTGCATTGACGATGCACGATACTATGTCACCCACGCGGAAACAGGAGAGACGCTTGATAACGCTTATCGCTCTATCGAATCGGGTACCCGGTGACGTATCGCCATCGGCGTTGTGAAGACGGGAATGTGCCGAGGTACGGAAAGCAGGTTACAATGAGGAAGTCGCGATCCCTGGTAGGAATTGTGGAGCGCCAGATCGGGCCCTGATGGGGTCGAAAGTAGTCCCGACGAGGGCCTGCAAGGCCTTTCCAGAACCTCCGATCCAACGCATCAAAATTACGACCAGGGATATCGCGATCCATCTCGGATTCACCAAAGCTCAGCCCGCCAGCGACCGCAATTGAACAGCCAGCATACCGGCCTTGGCGATCCAGCGAAACGAACGACGAAGACCTCATTGGAATTCGCTAATCGAACGTGGTTCCATTTGGCGCAAACATCCGTGGAACTGATTGTGAATTAATTGAGGATAACGAATCCGCAAGGTGATGCTGAGGTTGCCGGGTATGCCTTTTGATATGGCTGGGTTCTATGGGATTCTGGAGGATCAAGCCAGGAAGCTGGAGAAGTGTATATGCCTTGTTCTCGCCTCGTCTCAATACACCGAGACAGAATACAAGGGGAGTCGGGAGAGCTTCCCGGAAACTGGCATGTAGAACGTGGTCGACGAGCTTCGAGCACAAGGTGGATGCTCCTGGCGTTGCCCGGGAATAGAGGTTGGCGCCAGTCTCCGAGATCGTCCCACCTCGGGGTTTCAGCCAACCATGGTAACTTTCCTAATCACCGTGTACGAACCCCCCGAAGGCAGAGTAGCCCGCTGAGCCATCGCAAACCCTTCGCCGACTCTGCTTACCTCTCGTCGAGTGAGTACACCAGTCACGAAAGCTCGATTAGAGACGCGGAGTCACGCGCGTAATAAGCGTCAACGGTCTGACTCGCGTCTGGCGACTTTCGTCGTCGGTCAGGCTGCGACGGCTTCTACGTCAACGGCTCGCCTATTGCCTCCCTGTCCTGTATGCCGAAGAAGCTTTGGACACCTGGGCACTCTATCCGTACATCTGCATCCTCGGCGAGACGCCGCAACGGTGACGGCGAGATCCGCCTGCCGGAACTTCCGTCGGGTCGGAAGTGTCCGGTTAATGTTGTTCGCACAGGTGGCGCAGAAGTCTTGGAGACGAGGGATGACTGTGCAAATCGCGTTATTCGAATTCCATTACATTTTCATGATTGGCCAGACGCAAGTTGTTATTGGGCACTTCAGACACGGCCTACCGGCTGATATGGGTAGTAGTTACATTCCCGAGCATGCGAAATACGACAGGTACTGAAAGTTCAACGAAGCTCCCAACAAGCAAAGTCCGTCCGGAGATCACTTATCTCCGCGTTATTCGTGACATGGTGGCCAAAAAAATCCATTACATTACGCAAGTTGTTATTGGGCACTTCAGACACGGCCTACCGGCTGATATGGGTAGTAGTTACATTCCCGAGCGTGCGAAATACGGCGGGTATTGAAAGTTCAACGAAGCTCCCAACAAGCAAAGTCCGCCCGGAGATCACTTATCTCCGCGACGTAGTTGCCGATGCAGGAGAAGCATTGTGGACAATCGAAAAACAAACTCCAAAGAAAACCCGTCACTGAGAGAATGAAGTAAAACAAATGACGTGAAGGTCCGTG
The DNA here is from genome assembly GCA_030522665.1 of Ichneumoninae sp. A BG-2022a. Lineage (NCBI taxonomy): Eukaryota > Metazoa > Arthropoda > Insecta > Hymenoptera > Ichneumonidae > Ichneumoninae sp. A BG-2022a. The sequence continues at coordinate 2,172 of JAPYZC010001571.1, read as the reverse complement.
AGGTCTCGGTAGTCTTCCGTTTCCTTCTGTTCGGTTCCAGTCCGTTTCCTTCGTTTGGGATCGTGCGCCAAGGAGCTAGCACGAAGATTCCCAGGCCCATAGAGCACACAAGGTCGAGGGATGGCAATGCGAATCGCGTTATTCGTGACAGGGTGGCAAAAAAATTCTCTGACATTTTCCTGATTGCCCAGACCCAACGCGTCACGCATTCGCAAATTGTTATGGAGCAATTCAGTGATAGGGGAGACAGGGGCAAAATGGCACCGCGGGGCAAAACGGGACAGTGAGGGCGAAACTCAATTTTCCAATAATTTTTGGATGCCGCATTTTGTTCTAGAGATTACAGCCAGATTTTCTAAGCCGTTTTGCCCCACGTATCACCATCGACACCATCCAAAAGTTAATGGAAAATTGCGTTTTGGCTCATTATCCCATTTTGCCCCGCTGTGCCATTTGCCCCGCTCTCCCTTACGGCCTGCTGGGTGATAAGGCTAGTAGTTACATATTCTCACCAGTCGGATGACCAGAAATGTTCCTAATTCGATCGAATCGAACACTGAAGTGGGTCAACGCGGTTTCGTTCCAGCGATCGGGCATAAGTTGTTTCTGTGCTATCGGAATTTGGGTCATGAATAAAGATATCGGAGTCCGGATTTTCGCCTACCTTTGGTCTGTTTTATTCTCAAGAAGGTATGCGCGTGAAGTAAAGCCTGGAGAAACAATCTGGGGAATGAGGTCAGGTCACACACACACACACACATGTCAAAGCGATCGATGGTGGAACAAATAACCAAAGGAAAATGTTTAAAAGAGAGGATCTTTGAAAATCGTTCATAATAAACATGCTTTCGAAGCTTTCCGGCCGCAATATCTTCCAACCTTCAATCCCCCCTAGCTTTCGTTTCTTTGCGCCGGATTCTCGGCAGATCCGGCTCGACCAACCGTCACTACACCCTACCTAGCATAGGTAGACTCTTTCGTTCCGACTCTCTCGCTCTTCCTCTATTCGGATACAATGTGGAAGCCAGGAGATTGACCGGGGTTGGAAGGGGCGAAGATGGGGAATGGGTTTGCCCTGTTGAACCACACCGTGCTCCGGCATATTCATGAGCGCTGAGTGCGCAGGGTTTGAACCAATATACCGAGCTATCTCGGGTCTCTATATCGGTGTATATACCGCGCTCGAGCGTGTATTTTCGTCTGCTATATGCAAACCACGTGTGCGAATTCGTGGAAGCCCGTAGTTGCGTCGGTGAGATTCACCTACGGTTCCATGGGCGCTTTATCACCGACACAACGTAATTTATATACAAAATGCGTACATGGGAATACACGAATTATGCTTACGCCTGTGTCGGCAAGGAGAGAGTCAGCGGAGCCGAAGGGGGCACGGGGGGGGGAACGGGGGGAGAGGCATTGAATACCGAGGCAGGGACGGAGAGTGAGGATCGCAAGTGCTTCAAGTGCTGCAGCGAGATAAGAAAATTCGGAGGTTGCAGTAATAGCGGAATACAGAGGAACGATGTACGTCTCATTTGGGTGATACGTATTTCGAATGAATTCCAATTACGAAGAAGAGCGGAAGGGTGGGGCAAAACGGATCCGTTCATTTTTTTGTTGATCCTTCGCGATCTCCTGGACAAAGATCGGTTCGCTTCGACCGTGATGACTGATTGGAAATTTATTTTCCTCAGACTGTTCTCCGAAGCGCTCTTGGGACCAGTACTCAACTAATAGGAAGACGAGCGAAAGAACGGGCAAAACGGATCCGTTCATGTTTCGTTCTTCCTTCCCGGTCAGCTGGGCAAAAATCGGTTCGCTTCGATCGTGACGACCGATTGCGAATTCATTTTCTTCAGACCGTTCTCCAAAGCTAGGTATTGATCTTGGGATCAATACCTACACTGTAAAAAAAATTTGTTTGGAAATTAATGAACAGTATTGGAAGCTTTTTTATATAAACCGTTTCTGAGATTCCAAACACATGTGCGTTGCAATTTTACAGTAAAATTTGTATTTTTCATTAAAATTTTTGTAAATTTCAAGCAAAAGATTTGTCATTTTAACATGTGTTATATTTATTTCACAAGCAAAGTACATTAATGCTTAATTAATATGAGTAATGTTAGCAAATTTCAAGTTCCAGTACATTAAATTTACAATTAATTTTAA
>JAPYZC010001570.1:0-27059 GCA_030522665.1 Ichneumoninae sp. A BG-2022a | reverse complement strand
ATATAAAAAAACATGAATATTCACACATGTTTATTTTTCTTTCACTCTTGTTTCTTCATTATAACAAAACACTCAATCACGAAACCCTTTCTTGAAATATCTTTCGCGAAAGGAAATATGCGCACCACGATCATAATATTTTATTGAATATCGATTAGCATTGCCGATAGTGAGGCGCGTTCGGTAAGAATAGCGAATAAAGGAGACAAACCATACTCCCGCTCTTGATTGTACGCTGTTGCTATTTCCCCGGTTCGTCTACCAGACTGACGTAAACATAATCATAATCACATACATATATAAAAAAACATGAATATTCACCTTGTTTCTTCATAATAACAGAACACTCAATCACGAAACCCTTTCTCGAAATATCTTTCGCGAAAGGAAATATGCGCAACACGATAATATAATATTTGATTGAATATCGATTAGCATCGCGGATAGTGAGGCGCGTTCGGTAAGAATCATTGAACGACCGGTGGAACCGTCAGGGGTGTCTGCGGATCGCGGCGCAAGGACGATTTATCTCGCCGCGTTCGACAATGACGCGTGCGAGAGTCCCCCTGCGTTTTTACTACCTTCGTAAATCTTATTATTAATGTTCGAGCCGATAGCCTCGCGGCTCTGGGCCATTCGTCAGTTCGCGGATAGGAGAGTTGCGCGCCCGTTCAGCGGGCACACCTATGGGTCCCGCATGCGCTCGTGTGTCAGGTACGGCACGGTGTGTGCACGGTACACGTGAGATCTCTTATCGTCCATTGGAAATCCCGCTGTCCTCTCTATAAACGTCAATCCCCTCGGCACAGTGGGCGTCATTGGCTCTCGCGGGCACATCGGCCTACGTACCGGCGGGAGAGCACCCACTTGTACGGCAAACCGATCGGGCAGCCTTGCACGTCTCTATAATTAATACAAATTATTATGCATCTCGATCGCACTCGAGTAACACGAGTGCGAGACACAAAATAAATTCCACGCGCACCCAAATTCTCCAGCATCGCTAGCTGTGTTTGCTGAACTTGCAATCGATAAAGAGTGGGTGACGGCATGGAAAAAAAAGTTTGCGGGGCGTAGGGGCGAGCGGGGCAAAATGGGGCAACGGGGAAAAACGGGGTTTTTGGACAAAACTAAATTTTCCACTCATTTTTGGATCAGACAAGGTAGCAAAACTGGGCAGAAAAGCCTGATGTATCCGATAGGGCGAATTCGGGCATCTAAAAATTATTGGGAAATAACGTTTTGCCCAAAAACCCCGTTTTGCCCCGATGCCCCATTTTGCCCCGCTCTAACCGATATCGAAAAACACATCTGCTATGTGTCAAATACATTTTTGGCGAAAAGTGTATGTTTTAGATATATTTTCGAAAGCGTGTCTGTAAATATATTGTAACAGGCAGGTTGTTATGTTTTTTGACCGAAAGTGACGTCATACCGGACATGCGTCACTTCCGGTTTAGAAGATTTATGTGCTTAACCGTGGAACTCTATCGAGTGGAAAACCACCTCATTCGGTTTAAAAAAAATACGACTGTTGTCACTTTTCATTGTCATCATTTAAGACTGATTTTCATTCCCTAAACTAATATGCCGCATATCATTCTCTTCCTTATTAAAAAACGGAAAGATTCGTGTACGGAAAACCCTATTTACTGCTCATAGGACTCTTGTGCATAGACGAAACATTTGGGGTTGATATCTACCCCAGTCGTGAGTTAATAAGGTGTAAGATTAATGTACATACCATGCAAAGACGTCGAATTTAAAATATTTCGAGTATATATATTTTTACTTTTTTTCATTGAACATTGGAGCTCTTGCAGCAAAAAACAAGTTTAACGAACTTGTCAAAAAGCAACAAAGTGACTGCAATAAAAACGGCGCTGCAGCTGGATAAAATAAGAGACTGGAATAAATTCCGACTCGCATCATTGCCACATTTGAGGGACAGTGAGCAGAGTCTATTTATGCAATCGTTCCAGTCAGCCGGTTTCTCTTCTGCATTTTATAATACAATCTAGAAATCATCGTTCGTTCACTAATGTCGTATAACCGTAAAGTCTCGGTTTGTCGTTAATTGATACACTTATCCCAATAGCTGGTAATTAAGATAATTACAGCTTCCATACGCACTCGAAGGCGTTCTCGTCTCAATGACGGATATCTCGATCTTATTAGACTCAGTTTCGAATGCATCTGCTCGACAGCAGTCCCATCGGGCGTAACTCTTATCTTTCCCGTGACCACTAAATCGTCCCTACCGGGAGAATTCCTGCCCGACCGCGCAGGAATCCCGAACAATTTAGGGTCGACAATAAATACAGTCATTAAGCCTCCGGACGGCTCGGGGCGGGTGGAAAGGGAAAATAGGAACTAGTTTGGCGAGGTACTTCACCTCCTCCTGAGTGTGCTCGGAAAAATATCTCTGACATTTATTTTCCACCTACGATCGTTACAATTTTCATACAAAAGACGATCTATGGATCACTCGTTATCGAGTACATTAGAGTCTTATTGCACTTCGGGCGAGTCTTATCGACTGCCTCAGTAGCGCGATTCCTTCTCCGGCAGCAAGAATTATATTGTTACTTCGCCTTGGGCTGTCTTCACCGATTCCTCGTGTCTGATCAACTGGGTAGCGGCCAATCCGTACATCAGCGTTGGGATACCTGATCGACAAACATTCGTCAAAACGATCGTTACAAGATCCAACGATACCTACCGTATATATAATTCAATATCGATCTGCGCATCGCAAGCATCGGCCTGTTTCGCAAAGGTGTTCGCCACCAACACGGCGATGACGTCCAATCCTGTGGGGAAGTCCCCAGGCCAAAGGAAGAAAGACGGACTAGTTTGGCGAGGTACTTCACCTCCTCCTGAATCATTGACTCCTTGGCATGCTCGGAAAAATAACCCTGACATTTATTTTCCACCCACGCTCATTACAAAGTTCATACAAAAGACGATCTATAGATCACTCGTTATCGAGTACACTAGAGTCTCATTGCACTTCGGGCCAGTCGTATCGAGTGCCTCAGTAGCGCGATCCCTTCTCCGCCAGCAAGACAAACATTCGTCAAAACGATCGTTACACGATCCAACGATACCTACCCTATATACAATTCAATATCGATCTGCGCATCGCAAGCATTGGCCAGTTTCGCAAAGGTCTTCGCCACCAACACGGCGATGACGCCCAATCCGGTGGGGGGAAAGGGAGAAAGAGGGACTAGTTTGGCGAGGTACTTCACCTCCTCCTGAATCATTGACTCCTTAGCATGCTCGGAAAAATAACCCTGACATTTATTTTCAACCCACGCTCATTACAAAGTTCATACAAAAGACGATCTATAGATCACTCGTTATCGAGTACATTAGAGTCTCATTGCACTTCGGGCCAGTCGTATGGAGTGCCTCAGTAGCGCGATCCCTTCTCCGGCAGCAAGACAAACATTCGTCAAAACTATCGTTACACGATCCAACGATACCTACTTTATATACAATTCAAAATCGATCTGCGCATCGCAGGCATCGGCAAGTTTCGCAAACTCGCCGACGGGGAAGTCCCCAGGCCAAAGGAAGATAAAGGGACTAGTTTGGCAAGGTACTTCACCTCCTCCTGAATCATCGACTCCTTGGCATGCTCGGAAAGATAACCCTGACATTTATTTTCCACCCACGCTCATTACAAAGTTCATACAAAAGACGATCTATAGATCACTAGTTATCGAGTACATTAGAGTCTCATTGCACTTCGGGCCAGTCGTATCGAGTGCCTCAGTAGCGCGATCCCTTATCCTCCGGCAGCAAGAAATATATCGTCACCTCGCCTTGGGCCGTCTTTACCGATTCCTCGTGTCTGATCAACTGGGTAGCGGCCAATCCGTACATCAGCGTTGGGATACCTGATCGACAAACATAAGTCAAAACGGTCGTTACACAGATCCAACGATACCTATCCTGTATACAATTCAATATCGGTACGCGTATCTCGCAAGCATCGGCTAGTTTCGCAAAGGTGTTCGTCACCGACACAGCGGTGACGCCCAATCCTGTTTTCTTCTCTCCCTCCGTTCACATCACCTCCAATTAATTACGCCATGGCAGTAGGGGGACAAACACACGCACACACCGGGACAAACACCAGATCTATAAATTATGCAAATACCAAGGTTAATGATCTTGATAGCCTTGTAGAATTTGTCGTCGGTTGTGAGGTCCTCCTTGGGTCTCTTGGTGCAGTGGTACTTGATGTAAGGAAAGCATCCGGTCCGCAGGACGTGATAGTTGCTACCGCCGACCGGCCAATTGAAGTGGGACATGCCGCGTTGATCGTTAACAACGTCGGCGTACTTGACGAAGTACGATGTCCACGGTGGCTCCTCGCACTTCAACAGGTACCTCGTTAGGACCTATTTAACGTATGAGATACGTCAAGTGTCGGGTTTCCACGGGGCTTCCGTGAGTCTCGTTTCTCGCGACGGCTTTCCGCATCCGGCCATCGCGTTCAGCCAAGATCTTTCATCGCCAGATACTGTGTCTTTCCGAGGATACGGAAAGCCCGTGCGAGAGGAGCCTGGAGACACTCGCCGTCACTCTCGGGAACTCTCCACGGATCGCGATAGATCGAGATCGAACCTATCGGCCTTCGCGGGCTCTTCACACGCTTCTTCTGCAATGCGATTCCAATTTTTTAAATTCAATGATATTCCGTTGGATAATTCAACGAGTCGCCCGAAGACCGTGGGATATCCTGAGGTGATCGCCGAGACTCCAGTCCCCGAGATAGTCTATCTAACGAGAGCAGCGACCGCTGAGGGTGCAGTCATTGGCACCTCAAGAAAACAAGCAGTCACGGATCTTTCAACGAATTTCCGGACTTTAAAAAAATGAAACTATGAAAAGGGGGAGAAAATGTATTCCCTAGGAGCGTTTTTTACAGCGTTACTCAACCCTGACAAGGCCTTGCACCCAGAAAAATAATTTATTTGACGGCCAACGTTTATTTGTTTTAAGTAAAATGTTTATTTGATTTAAATGAATATTTATTTAAATTAAGTAAATAGTTACTTAAATGAAATAAATATTTTACTTAAACCAAATAAGTGGTGGCCGTCAAATAAATTATTTTTCTGGGTGTGTAATGGTTAAAAAAATGCTATCGGGGATCGGAGTGAATTGTGGAAAAGCGAAGACTGGTTTGTTGCCAATGACTGTACCGGGTCGATAAAGCATTTCTAAACTTTCGAGAAAACTTCTGTGAAACTGACCTCCGAGGCTAAAGGCTTGCTCCTCGAGGCGAATCCTCTCACTCGCAGAATCCCATCGTGGTACAATTGAAATAGACGATTTCTGGAGATGCTTCGAACACCGGTGATCATTCGCGATCGATTTCCTCTCCTGTCGCTGATTTTTTCCCCTGAAATTACCTGGAAATTTGTAAGGTGTTACTCAAGGTGCGAAAGCTATGGCGACAACGACGCTTGTGTTGGGTAAATTACTTTGATTACATTGATAGCCATATCGCGCGACGGCGCGCTATCGAACAGACAATTCCGCCGGCTGTCCACATGTGTGCATGTTTATTAGCGGCGCGGAGTTAACTGTGCAATCGCTCAAGTGCCCGGAGGCGTGTACCGTCGGGTTACTTGCCGTGTACCTTTCTAAAATAAAACCGGCCCGCCGCCCGTCGACGTCGTGGGAAATGTCAAGGTTGGCGGCAAACTCTCGTGCACACGGTATAAGGTATAAAGGTACACGGTAAGTTCGGTAAGTGAACCAAGTCGACTGTAAGGGGAACGGAGACGTACAGACGCGGCAAAGCCAACAAAAGCCGGAAGACTCTAATCCACGGCAAGTTACACCCAGACACAACAAATATCAATTCTGCAGCTGAGATACCCTGAGCTCGAGGCGGGCACCGTTAAAATACGAGTGCTCCGAAAACTAGATCAGAGTTATTTACCTCTACAAAGCATGTTCACATGGTACAAGAGGCATATGTAAGATATATCGAAAAAATATCTCTGACATATGGAGTACATTTTTCGAGTAACATTTTGATATCTCGGGCATACTTTACATTTTAAAAAATCGTATTAAATTTAATGTGCAGTATATTAAAAACTTAAATACTGTACTTCAACTCTACTATAAGAGTAGCTTGATTTCCATAATTTATTTTAATTTCACTGTAAAAGTCTATTCATTTTTCATGATAATTGTACATTAAATGTAATGTACCAGTTTTTGCATAAAATTTCCAGTTCGGTATATTAACTTTATAATTTTTTTTAACAGTGTATGTATACAGGGTAAAAGTGGGCAATATGGCCCACCCGGATTATTATGTGAATCTGCTCCATATTCACCAGCTTTATCCTATGCGAAATATGCATCTGCAATAATAACGATATCTCGACTATATAGCAAAATGCATGTATGATATTTTGCCCATTTAGAAACGATGAAAATTCACGTGTTTTGGACAATCCCATAAAAAATTGTTTCTATGTGTCATGTGGTGTTAAAGACCTCCGTGAAGCTAGCAGAGCAAAGTCCCAAAAATGATTTTTCTATACATTCAAAGTACGTTTTCGTAGTCGGCAGTTCGAGTCTCTTAGGGATGACATAAAATAAAAAAATTAGGTGTTTGTCTCTTGGATATTCACAAATCACATAAAAAAACTATGTAAATATTATGTTAAAGGCTAAAGTACTCAGGTCGATGGCCTTTGTCAAAGTCTATAATATAAATAATTATCCTTAGCTATAAAACTATTGTAAGATAGCCCATAAAAATCATTAAATTTTCATGTACAATAAAATCATTTTCCGCGTTTTGCCCTCCTAGCTCCGAGGTGCATTAGAGAGCTGCGAGAAACATGTGCCTCGTCGCAGACCCAAAATACCTTAGGGCGCCTCTCAACATTGCATAATTCACCAGTGCTTTGATTTCCCTTTGTCTCGGCCCGCGCGCATGCGCTCTCGTTGACCTGCGCGGCCGCGCGCCGCAGGTGCGCGAGCGAGCGATTGGCAACCCCGTGCAAGTGGAATTCCTAGCGAGTGCATTCGCGGAGGTGCACGCGACTCGGTGCACGGTACGTGCATCATACGACCGAGAATCTTCTCCTGTCCTACAGAACTTTCTCACCTCCCCCTCGGATACATAACCCCGCACACATGCGCCTCGTACCCGAGTGCGCAGGACGCGTCACGTGACTCCTCGTCATTCCTTCCTATCCCCATCTACTTCCTATGTAATACGTTTAACGCCACGCACGTATGCACCTAAAACACCTGAACAAACGGTCACGTGCCGCGGCGCTCGTTCGGCACTCGTACTATTATCGTAAATGTGGTACGAGCGGCGAACACGTGTCCGCGCCACGCTCGACGCGACACGTACCTCTTCGGATTCAAGTGTATGAATTCACGTACCGGCGGATCGAGTTCGCCATCGTTTCGTAACGTTTGCTCAGCGTCGTCTTCTCGGATACATCGACGGAGCCGGAGGAGAGCGCGATACTGTGCTGCCCCCTTCGTCGCTGCGGGTTACTCTCGAGAACGAGGTCACGTTGAAAGGGGCCGAGGGGGGGGGGGGGGGGGGAGAGAACACGATGATATAGAATGACGCGCATTAACACCGGGTGGGGGGACGGAGAGACGAGCGCGCTGGCGTCGCGACGTTTATCGATTCGGCGGTCTTTTTGAGATTACAAAGCGCTCTCTGACAAATGGGCGGGCAACTCCGGCGGAGGATCAGCGAGGAATTCCAAAGATGCGTTAACGCAATTCAACTATATTGCATGATACATTTTTATTAAATTTTGACGGGGAATTTTGATAGAAGTAGTAGTGAGTTTATTAACGATACATAGGATGTAACAGTTTTTATTTATACATGGTGGCCGTTTATTCGCCGGAAAAAAATTCCCTGACTTTTCTTTGACCAAACTTCTAACGACTTATAATCAAAAAAATTAATAACGAAAATGAAAATTCCTAATTATTATATTAACATTTAATTTTTTGTTTTTTCAAAATGTACCCATTTTTTTAAAGGTTCCCTTCTATGTACTTCTTATTTATTTATAAAAGGTTCGGCGACAATTTACTTCTTCACTGACCAAGATTTTTTTCCCTGACTTTTCCCGGTTTTCCCTGACCGCGGCCACCATGTTATATGAGATAAAGTTACGGAAGAATATTATACGCTAGATGTTGTCTTAAATTTCAACGTAGTATTTTAATATTTTTCGTAAGAACTGGCCGTATTTTTTTTAATCGACATTTACTATTGCGTATTTGTTTTCAATTACAATGTGAGAATACGACAGTTAAGACACGATCTCGGTGGAGAATCAGCGAGGTAGTCGCTGATTGCATAAATATAAATTTGGCTCGTCTCTCGGCCTCCGAAACGGACAAATCTTTTGCAGTGGATGCGAAGAAAACATTATTTCCTGTGCCACTCTCCTCGACGAATTAAATTTAGCCGCAGACGGCTTTGCAGATTTTAAACGTTCGTCGTTTCACCGGAGGGCCATGCCGAGCTAATTTTTCTCGACTTTCCACGACCCCTCGGCGTCGACCCCTTTTACCTCAAACGCTTTAGAATGAAACTGCAATTATACCGCCTCTTTACGAGTGCCAATCTGCAAATTAGCGTAGTGGAAGGTCGATATCACTTTTGCAGAGAAATATTTCGTCGACAAGACTGGCTCGCCAATGTGACAACGACAGCAAGACTGTCAAGGTAACATGTTATCGTTTCAATCCGGTATGAAATTGTACGAATTCAGAGTAGAATTGAAACAACGTTTTTACTTTATTGGCGGCCCGCAAGCAAATTTTAGTTGATTCAATGATATTTTTTTTTCTGTGCATACATACCAAAGTACTCCCAAATTAGCATAAATGCATGCGGCTTTATGATATATAAGGTCTACACATAAATTCATAGGGCTCCCAAAATCACAGCTTTCAACCGGATATGACGCTTTCCTGTATGACGTCACTTCCGGTTGAAGACTGAGATTTTGAAACCGGTCGTGACGTTTTTCCATATGACGTCACTTCCGCTTGAAGAATGAGACTTTGAAACCGGAAGTAACGTTTTTTCGTACGATGTCACTTCCAGTTGCAGACTGAGACTTAGAAACCGGAGGTAACGTTCTCCCACGTGACGTCATTTCCGATTGAAGACTGAGATTTTGAAACCGTTAATCGACGACACGCTTGTATTGCAGTGAATTTTACTGCGCCGTTTATTATCAGCTTTATAGGAGGAATTTCTGTACTCATGATTTTTAAATCTTAACAACCGAGACTCTTCCTTTCTCATCGATAAACAGTGGACGGTTTTCGCGTTACTATTTTAGATCTCATATACAACGAAGTGTATATGCGATCTAAAAACCGTGATGGACATAAAGTGTCGTTATACATATCGGGTGCGCGAAGTCGAAAATTTTGTATAAAAATATAAATAAAAATATTTTCCGCCCGTGGGTATTAAATGATATCTACTTTTGTACCGCATTTCTATTGGAACAAATTGATCTAAGTAGTTATAAGACACATTATGTATTTTAGTTCTGGTCAAGGAGAAATCCGTTAAATAAATAAAAAAATAAAATAAAAAAAAAGATATCGGAGAATTTTTTTGACGTTAGCATAGATATTGTTGTTCACACACACACACACACATGTATACACATTGGCCACTTGGCGTCGATCTGTTATCAAATGAAAATATTTTCAGCGATGGGGAAATAAAGGAATTCGGAGAATCGTTATTCGCGTCGGATTTGAAAGCAGATGAAGCATATGGGGCAAAAAATTCTTTACCTCTCCCTCTTTTTTTACCGCTCTTCCACGAATATCGTGGCACTGTTCACGTTTCTGAATGTTTTCGCACGCTATTGGTATCTGCGCGAGTCGAGCTTTACGTGGAATTCGCGAAAAGCTTTCTGCAGTGCGTATGTTTTTCATTGAACACACGGGTCAGAGGATTTTTAGAATGTTTTCCTTCCTCACACAGGAAGCTTTTTTTCCTCAATTCAAAACATCGCTGCGCCGAGTACAATAAACACAATGATTGGTAACAGAAATATTTGCTTTTTTATTGTTTCAGGTAAGTCCAAAAGCTCCTTCAATCCTTCAATCTACATATCTCGATTTACCGCACTGAGATTCGTAAGTACACATCATTTTTTCGCGTTAATAAATCGAGTCGCATACACAGAAAGAAAATATCATTGAATCAAGTAAAATTTGCTTGCGCGCTGCCAATGAAGTAAAAACGTTGTTTCAATTCTACTCTGAATTCGTACAATTTAATACCGGATTGGAACGATAACATGTTACCTTGACAGTCTTGCTGTCGTTGTTTCAATAACATAGGGAATTGTCAGAGTTGAAAGTACAATTGAAACAAACATTTTTTTCTCCGGCAGCCCGCAAGCAAATTTTTTTTCAGTTTACATACATTTATAGAGCGACTGTTATATTTTTATAATTTACATTGGAATGCACGAGTCGGCCCGTAAGAGCTGCGCGACACTGAGTTATACAATTCGTGGAAAATTGAAGTGCGATTGTATAATACGGCACTGTGCACACATTTTTTTTGTTAGTTAATTTTCCACGACGATTCTTCGGTAAATTGGAGTGCTCGTTTTGTCAACGGTTGCGAAACGATACTGTGAATAATGCGACATCGTACCGATGCCGCGTTTCGCCCATTTATTCGCGCTCGTACTTACATTTACCGTGCATTTACTTACCGTGAAAAAGAGTTATCGCTCTATAATATGTCACCGTGCGACAGTCGCAAAAATACGAAGCATTGCAATTCATTCGCAGCGAATAACGCAGTTTACCTAGTCACTTGTATTTCATCAAAAAATTATCATAAAAGTCCTTCATCACCATCGGTCGTTGAAACAAGAACATTTCATTTTTATGCAATGCAATTCATTCGCAGCGAGCAACGCAGTTTACCCGATCACTTCAATTTCATCCAAAAATTATCAAAAAAGTGCCTTATCATCTTCGGTCGTTGCAAAAGGAAAAAAAAAAACATTTTATTTTTTATTTTATTGATTTTCTGTACGCAAATACGATCGAAAATATGAAGCAATGCAATTTATTCGCAGCGAATAACGCAGTTTACGCGATAACTTCAATTTCATCCAAAAATTATCAAAAAAGTGCCTTATCATCTTCGGTCGTTGAAACAGGAAAAAAATATTTTATTTTTTATTTTATTGATTTTCTGTACGCGCAGTTCCCCTTTAGTCCCGGAGACACATGAAGACATACGCGCAGAACGTGCGAGTATCTCTCATCGGTACGCATTCGCTACGATGAACTTGGACCCTTTTCTTTACGCTCTGGCACTCCAACGAAACGGCGCGCGTTACTTATTTCGATATTCGCACACACACTTTGCCATTAACGCCGCCCGGACGCGTGATAAATTACGCAACTCGCAGCCTGGAACATCCCATACCTAGAATCGCTTCTCATAATCGCAGGCATGGAGAATCGTGCGTGCGCGACCAATGTTTTTTTTTAGACATTTCTGTTTATCGTACGGGATTCATATGAAGCTGGTAACGGTATCGCACGATCGCGAAAAGCAGATTAAGGAATTACAACTGTTTTTATTAGTATAAAGATTAACGTTTTTGTTTCGCGAGTAAACATCAATAGCAATATTTTTCCATTTTCACACCCTGTAACGTAACAAAAAATCTGGAGCACTCAGAATCGGAGATAATCGCCATCAAGTTAACATAAGAGGTGTATCCATGTACAACATTTTTCTGTTTTTACTGTGAGTTTCGAACAGTTTGAAAAGTAAAAACAAGTAATAATTATTGGCTTTGATGTATAATTTTGTTGATATGTTATTATGTTGATATTAATTATTAAAAGAGGTACCGATTACTTTACAAAATTGAAGAGCTCTATATCACCGTTTCATCATTTTCTCTATTCCTAAATTCAAATTAAATAATAAAAAAACAGTGCCAGGGAAACATTGAAAAAAGAATTAAAGATCCTCTTGGGAATTATTTTAAATTGCCGTCTCAACGAAACGTAAACTTGGATCACTCAACCGAAATCGTACATAAAAAAAATCAGTGTCCGATAACGACGGATGAAGACGCGGAAGCAGATAAGGAATCGTTCAGCAACCGTTGCACAGCCCACAAACAAATACACTTACAGCTGCAGCGAAGTACACTGAAAGAAAAAAAATTGTTGGATCAACCAAAAGCTGTTATTTGTCTGGTGCAAATAAAGCATTGTTTTGTTAAACGATGATTTGCTTCAATTTATTCAGAGTTTGTCGATTGAGCAAACATTTTTGTTGTACCAACAAAATACACCTTTGAACGTAAGTCGCGCATTTGCTTAATGCAACCATTTATTTTTGTCAGTGTGGCAAAATAATTACCCTAACATAATTTTATCATAGTATATTTTTCGTTCCTCCGGCGCAACCGGTTATGTTCTCAAATTGTTCTTCGTACGGGCAACGTGCAACAGTCCAATAAATATGGTATGTACCGAGTGTCTCACATCGCTGATGGACAACCGTGAACGGTGTACACGGCTGTTGCGCGCCCTGGTTACAGATCGAGCCAGACTCCCGTTTGTGTGGGATCGTATCGTCTACGATCTCGTCGCTGAGCTGTTCGACCGCCCCAATCCGAGAGCGAGCGAGGACAAAATCCAGATAAGAGCGGTCGGATAGAAATTTTTTTAAGTCCGAGGCACCCACTCTCTAACGTAATGAAACTCGGTCACCGGAGGTTTTATAAGGTAAACGTACCAATGGCCGGACACTCAAGGGCGCAGTCCCAGTCCTTGGACATGCATGAAAAATCGTATTTCCATCCCTCTTGCACTCATGTCTTGTCCGGCCACTGGGACGTGTCCGGTCATTGGTACGTTTACCTTAATGGCGATGACCCACCTTCGTTTTATGTCGATCGAGTCTCCGTTACGCAGGGATGAACACCGAGAAAATGTTTTTGTTGGGACACATTCGGGATTCCACGAGCATCACTTTTGGTCTTGCTTACATAGCTGGTGGATAACCGTGAGCGGTGTACATGCTGTTGCACGCCCTGCTTGGAGATCGAGTCGGACTCTCGACGTCCGTGTGGGTTTGTAACGTTTATGATCTCATTGCTGAGCTGCTCGGCCGAGACCAACCCGAGAGCGAGCGAGCACCACTTCGGAATAACAGCGGTCAGACGGTGAAATTTAAGATTCCGAGGCACCGAGACTTTAGCATAATGAAACATTGTTCGCAATATTCATTACAAGGATTCCCTATAAAAATTTTAGTCATTCGGCGTTTCGCGCCCGTGTGATTTATTTTTCCCCACTGATCACGAATTATTTTTCTCTTATTTCAATATTGCATGGGGACTTATTTTATTTATTTTACTTATTTTACTTATTTTACTCTTAGCTTAATATTGGATAGGGAAACTCGCGTCAGAAAGAAAATACTGATTTTTCGAGAAACTCAAAAAAACTCATAAAATGTAAACAGTTCGATCTATTCCAAATGACTTTTTGTAGCAAAGTTCAAAACCGCGTGAAACTTAAATGACTCAAAGTATTTTGCTAAAAATTCAACTAATCACTGAGGATTTACTCCACCTTCGAAATTTCACCTTGGATTTCTCAAGCCGTTCTGAAGCTGTTAAGGTTTCAATTTTTCAACACTCATCCAGACATTTTTTTCTGAATATGATTTTTCGATATTCTGGAACATTCTGAATGCATTTTCATTAAAATGTCGAATTTTTTTTTTCTCTAAAAAGACCAAGTTCCTTCACGAGGCAGTAATTAAAGAGTCCAGGGCACCGAGACTTTAACATAATGAAACTCCGTGCCGGGGGTTTTATAATGGCCATTCTGCATCTTCGTTTTACGTGTCTCGTGTTTCCGTTATGCAGGGATGAACGCCGAGAAAATCTTTTTGTTGGAACACATTCGGGATTCCACGAGCATCACTTTTGGTCTTGCTCGTGGTCGATGTGGTTTTCCGTCTCGTCCGTTCGTGTACGAGGCTCAGCGAGGCTACGAAGCGAGGAGCAAACAAGAACGAGGCGAAGGAAACGGGAAAGGATACGGGAGAAGAGATATTTAGTTTCCCTCTTCCGCGCCTTCTTCTCTCTTTGTGCCATGCCGTGTCAGTGGTAAAACCGGTGCTCCTTCCGAGCCAGCAAACGCGTCTTAATTCCATTTTCCCAACCCACTTCTTCGGGGCTCTTGCGACGTCCTTATGGCTTTGGACCATCGGAGGACATTCCAACGTCATTGCTCGAGGCGTTGCGCGCCCATTTTGCCCCGTCATATCTTCCATCGCGAAGTTTCACGAGAAACAGAAACAAACCCGATATCGTTGGATTTTTATTTCCCGCGCTTCTGTGCATCGAAACATTGCGAAAGTTTCTCGGACGACGAGCCGGACCATTGAAGGAAAAGTTTAAGGATTTTAAACCAACCTTCAAAAGACGAAAAGACGAAAAGACGAAAAGACGAGTAAATTCTTGAGCAATTGTTTCTGACGAAAATTAAATGTTCACTCACAATTGTAAAAATGTTTTAAAAATTAATAACTGAATTAAAACCAATTATCGAAATCGCAGGAGCATTTATTTTTGTATCAGGAGGTCAAACAAAAAGTTTAATAACGATTAAGCGCTTCTTCATTTCTTACATCGCGAAGTTTCACTGGAAACAGAAACAAACATAAACTCGGAAGACATAATTAAATGTTTGTTTTCGGCGTTTCCGTCCTTCGAAACATTGCGATAGTTTGTCGGACGACGAGCAACGAGATTCTCCCAGGGCGGTTTCACCGATCGTTACGTGGCAGTTGGAGTTCTGGAAGTGTTGTTGGTTTTTTTTATTTGAATTTTTTTTTTATTATTATGCTGTCGTCGAGCCGAAAAATCTTTGTTAAATTCTCGCACAAGCATCGTACAACGAGATTGGCAGACATCGAAACCGGATTTGCGGATAATACGAAACGAGGAGTCTCAACGAGGTTGAAAGCCCTTTTGTATGCCTTCGACCACGTTTCCATTATCCACCGTTGAACGTAATTGAGCACGCGAGCATATCGAATTTCGATAAAAGGCCATCCGTCCCGAGCCCCGGGAGAATTCCGTGCCACCGATGGTGAATGATACTTTAATCAACCTACAAGACTTTTTCACTGACGACTACAATTTGCAACTCGTATCGTGTAATTCGAATCGCTGGCTATTTTGACAATTCTTTTCGGCGAATATTTCCATACCTTGGGTCACACAGAAAATTGGAAGAAAACTCGGACGATGGAAAATCTCAACCCGGAAAAATTGATTTATGCGGTTAAAGTACATTTTAGTAAATTTTTTCAAAATAAATACAATAGCGCTCATATTAAATACAAGACCGCCCGATAAATCTGGCGATTTCGATAATTTAATGTAATTCAGTCATTAATTTCTGAAACATTTTTACAATCGTGAGTCAACATTTAATTTTCGTCAGAAAAAAAATTGGTCAAGAATTTACACTCCTTTTCGTTTGAAGGTTGGTTTACAATGCTTAAACTTTTCGTTTAATGGTTTAATGCAATTTTTTTTAAATCTCGCCATCATGCGAGTGTAATAGCGAGACTCCGAGTGACCACTGAATAACCGTAAGGCGCGGTTTCGATTTCACCGGGCGTGGATTTCATCCCTCGTGGGTGCCTGTCGCGACGATATCTCGTCCGATAGTCGACGAGAGCCGTAAAGTGTAAGGGATAAGGTTCGATCACGAGTTCCGATCGGGCGAGAGACAGTTGTATTTCTTGTTCCATTTCCACCTTTCGGGTTTTTACGGAACTTCATCCCGGATCCCCCTAGCACTTCCTACCAGCACGCAGCTCAGCTCAGCACAGTAAAAAAAGTTTGTACTTTTTGCAACAACTTATTGTCCCAAACGTCCACAATTTACTATTTGTTAATTTTCTAGTTTTACAAATAAAAGTACAAACTAAAATTGTCAATGACATGGGAAATAAAAGTACAGGTTCGTACATCCAAATAAGTGACAAACGAGTTTGTCACTTATTTAATAAAATTCTTTTTACAAAATTTCGCATTCTGATTTTACAAAATTATTTTTTACTGGGTAAGTTACGTAATTTCCAGTGCGTGCGTAGCCGACTTAGGTAAGGTAAACGTACCAATGACCGGACACGTCCCAGGGGCTGGCCAAGGCGTCGGTGCAAGAGATATGGAAATACGATTTTTCATGCATGTCCAGGGACTGGGACAGTTCCTTTAAGTGTCCGGGCATTGGTACGTTTACCTTACACTGTACCGCATTTGCCGGGGATACGGGGAAACAACGGAAAACCCGTGCCGGTACAGAATGCTACATTCTGCTGATCCACCGGTACACCCAGAAAAAAAATGTATTTGACGGCCACCGTTTATTAAGATCAAGTAAAATACTTATTTGATTTAAATAAATATTTATTTAAATGAAGTAAATAGTTACTTAAATCAAATAAATATTTATTTAAATCAAATAAATATTTTACTTAATCTTAATAAACGGTGGCCGTCAAATAAATTTTTTTCTGGGTGTATTTAATGACCTTGAAGATATCTTGGCATGACATCAAATTTCATCATTGGCAAGTCTCTATAAACGCACAGCTTTAGGAAGAAAAAAAAATTGTTCACCTGTAGAATTTCATTCTCCAAGTGAACTTGACCGAGTAAAGTTTGTGCGATACAAAATGCAGTCGTTTCAACTTGATGAAATTTAGTCTCATGCAGATATCTTCAGGGTCATGTATTTTTGCACTTGGGTAAAGTGCAGAAACACCAAAGTCTCAGAAAGAAAGCGCCTCCCGCCCAACGGTCAATGCGCCAGCGAGCGCACGGCTAAGCGGTCACCCATCCAAGTACCGACCGCGAACAAGTCAGCTTGGCTCGGGGAACCACCAGAAACGTGCGCCAATATACAACTGTCCGTGAGACAGATGTATATTATCGCCTGAACGAAGCTGCAGCGGGAGATCTGTGTCAGCCTCGAAAGCGAACCGCGAATTGAATGGTTTCGAACTCGTCATCGGCCCGGGGCGGATAACGCGAATCGACTTTTCGTGCTCACCGCAGAGGAATTTCTCACCGGAGTTACACGAACTATCGTCGGGAGAATATCATTTCCGCATTCTCGCGAATAAGTCGATCTGCGCTTCCACCGAATTTTACCGATAGTTTGTCCCGACGATCGAACCGTCAGCGAGTGTCCGCTTTTTATGCATCACCGTCGATGGCAAAGCCGTACAACGACGCGAACGCAAAAGCCAACGCCAAAAGTCACAGCACAAAGCCCTTTTTCCAATACCCAAGCTTACCGCAGACGAATTTTTCTCTCCGCTCGTTCCGGCTCATTTCTTCGTGTCGAAAAAAAGCTGGAAAGTCCTCGTCGACGGGCACCGATTCGGCGAAGAGTGATAATAAAAATGACAAAAAAAAAGCGTTACGATGAAATGCTCGCGCGAAGCCGTGAAAAGGAAAGGCCGATGAGGTTCGCGTCTCGTTGATTCGAACTAGCGCACTACTTTTGTGCTTCACGGTGCGGAAAATTAATTGTCGAAGCGTCGAATTCCTTTAAGCGGCTGTTTCGAACCTCTCGAATTAATAAAAATCACGCGATTCCAAAAAAATTGCCACTGCGATTTTCGTATGAAATCCGAGCAGTAAAATAAACCGGCAGAAACTTCCATCTATCGAAAAAGAAGGGGTTTATAAATTTTTTGGTCCTTCCTAAACATTTCTGGCGCTTTATTTATCGAGGACAAAAAAACGTTTGTTAAATGTACAAATCTTTCTTTTACTGTGCGTGACGCATGGACTATCTTAAGAAGCATGAGGACACTTTTTTATCTCAGCGCCCGCATTATTCCTGTATTTCTACCCCTATCTTTCCAACGCTATTTCCGTTGTCCTTTATACTTGAATCCCATAGAAAGATATACAGAAATATATATATTTTTTAATAAAAAATATAAATAGAAAATTAATTTTCCTTTCACCCTGCCGATAATATCGACGATGCGGGCAGCGCGTTTCTCCCAAGATCACGTTGGCTTCCTCCCATTATTGCCTTTTCCGCATAGCCGCTATCGGGAACAAACCGCGTGCTCAAAGTTGGCGTCTGTTGTGCATTGTTCCATGGCGCACCGCACACACGCGGCCTCTCGTTTCATATTTTTTCTCCCTCTTTCCGTCGTCCTTTACATTCGAGTCACATAGAAAGATATACAGAAACATATATTTTTGCAAATAAAAAATATAAATAGAAAAATAATTTTCCCTTCACCCCGCCGATAATATCGACGATGCGGGAAGCGCGATTCTGCCAAGATCTCGTTGGCTTCCTCCCATTATTGCCTTTCCCGCATAGCCGCTATCGGGAACAAACCGCGTGCTTAAAGTTGGCGTCTGTTGCGCATTGTTCCATCGCGCACCGCACGATGGAACAATTTCATATTTCTTCTCCCTTTTTCTTCCCAACGCTCTTTCCGTCGTTCTTTACATTCGAGTCGCATAGAAAGACATACGGAAACATACCCAAAGCAACAATACCGACTTTTTACCATAAAAAAATTGTTACCATGGGGAACGTTTATATTTTATAGTTACGACTGTGACAAAAAATCATCATTGCAATCACAATTCTGATTTAACCAATTGAATACGCACTATCAGAAACTATCTATGTAGACGTTCACCCTGGGAACTATTCGATATAGTGAGAAAAACTAACCTTTTTCTCAGTAAAGATATACAGAAACATATATTTTTGCAAATAAAAAATGTAAATAGAAAATTAATTTTGCCTTCACCCCGCCGATAATATCGACGATGCGGAAAGCGCGATTCTGCCAAGATCTCGTTGGCTTCCTCCCATTATTGCCTTTCCCGCATAGCCGCTATCGGGAATAAACCGCGTGCTTAAAGTTGGCGTCTGTTGCGCATTGTTCCATCGCGCACCGCACACACGCGGCCTCTCGTTTCATATTTCTTCTCCCTCTTTCTCCCCCTCCATCTCGCCGTCCTTCTCTCTCCATCGTACAGATCGATGTATTATTGGCCCCGTATCGATTGTTAGATAGGAATGTTATCTCGCGTGTACCACGTTCCTTCTCCCGCATCATTATCCTGCACGATTTACCACTGCTCTTGTGTCCCGTACTGTTTCTCTTGTGTGCCGTGGCGTTCCTCTGATCTTGCAGTCCGCTTGGCCAGAAAATACGATAATCGTTCTTTCGCTCCGAGCTGCCGGACCGCCGATACTCGATCGAACGCGTCTATATGTATATCTAACACCGCTACACTGTTAGTCGCAGCGTGCCAAAGACTTCCATCACGATCGGCGTGTTTCCCTTTTGCGAGACCGTGACCACCGTCATGGGTCACAAATCACTGAGAAATACTCTTCTCGTTCGTAATTCTTGCCCTGTCTATCTCTCTCATCGTAGGATATTTTACTTACGTATGGCCGGGAGATTGCACGTATATAACCATACGCACCTATGAGCGATGCGTATGGGGGCAAAAAACACGGACCTCTGAAAATCAACTCCAAATGTCACTGTGAGGCAACTCCGCGTGTATTGGGCAATTCTGACTGAAGCACGTGTTCTCTCGAATTATCAGCGGTTATCAGCGGATTTATAGCAGACAGTAAAAAATAATTTCGTCAAATTTGATAAATTACAAACTGGTTTCTTCCGGCTTAAATGTACGAACTTGTCCTTTTATTTTCCGTGGCTTATTAACAATTTCAGGTTGTGCTTGTGTTTATAAAACTGGAAACCGGGTGGCTCGATCGGAATTAACAAGTAGAAAATTGAGGACGTTTATGGACAATAAGTTGTTGTAAAAAGTAGAAACTTTTTTTACTGTGTATTAGAAGTATTATAATTTTATTGACAATACATAAATAATTAATTTTATTGACTTAATATATACATTTTTTATAACAAGATTCAATGTATGTACCGTTTCAGTGAACTTATTGTCAATCAGGCATCGACCGAAGTCCTGCAGTCCTCAGCGAATTGTTTTGACGTCGGGAAAAATGAATTCCTTGCAGTGGAGGGATCTGGATTATTATTGCCGATTCCTCCCTTGCCAAAATTTACCTATCGACGTCGGAAAGCGATCCACTAAAGTCTTTACTTATTTAAAATGAACAAGCGATAAGGACTTTCTTACTCACCCGACTCTCCCGTCTACCCTATTCGAGTAAAACCCCGACCGACGGACTCATTTGACGGTCATTTGACGTTAAATTTCTGCGAGAGCGTAGCGTCGACACTGACCCAGTCACAAACGAATCGGTTTCCCTCTTTCCTCCATGACCATCAATATTTCGGACCAAAGGAAATTTGGCTTTCGCGCATCTACATAGAGCCTATGAAAACATGCACCCAGAAAAATAATTTATTTGATTTAAATAAATATTTATTTTAATTGAGTAAATAGTTACTTAAATCTAATAAATATTTAGTTAAATCTAATAAATATTTAGTTAAATTAAATAAATATTTTACTTAAACCAAATAAACGGTGGCTGTCAAATAAATTATTTTTCTGGGTGCGACTTGCTTTTGATCAGAATATTGATAGTCATTGAGAAAATCGGGAAGCCGATTTGATGTCGACTGAGCGTCCATCACTTGTCCTCAACGAGAAACAATAATGCTCTCGTTCTGCCTCGCCTTCGCTCAATTCTCATAATTTTTCGTTTCGTTTCCTTTTCCTTTTTTGCTGTTATTTTGTCGGTTCCCCGGGGTGGAGATGGGATGGTTGTGCTCGTTGATGCGAGTGAGTTTTTAATTAAGACTCCCACGTACCTTAATGCAGCTTCGTACTGATGTGCGGAATGTAACACAACGTTTTCATGCGGCGGGACTGACAGCACTCTCTGGGATTCCGCCTCGAACAATCCGCGCGGTACTTGTCTGCAGTGTACACCGAGTGCGTGGAACGCATGCATCGTGCGGTACATACGGAGGCCGCAGGCGGATCCACGTATCTCGCTCGATACCGCACCAGGTCGCTCGCTGTGCGAGCAGTGTTTGCAGCATGCATGAATCAAGAACTTCGCGGATTGACGTTGCGGCGATGCTGATGGGTGAGAAAAGCGTGTAGAAGCTGCGAGCAGCGCTCCCACTCACTGTCTCCGTCTCTCCGCGCATGCGCAATGAGACGGATGTCTTATCTCGTCGAGAGATCATCACCGCGGTTCGCGGTAATGCACGGTTTTCGTCTGTACCGAGTGCCGGATGCCACCTGTGTGTCTGCAATGCCCTCCCCATGCCAGAATTCCGTACGCTATCGCAACACCGAAGGTACAGAAGGCGTTCGTGTTTGTCGGTGAAACGTACGACATCGAAGTTGGCAACGGTTCTAACGAAATCATTGAATGCTCTTATATTTCGCCAACAGTTGCTTCAATGTGAACACTTGTATCTTCTTTTTTACTGCAGAAGATGTCTTCTTATAGAGGGGGTTTTGCAGATGACGGTACATTATGAGAAAACACCCTAGGTAGACATTTTAACGCATATATCAGACCCTGATAAGGACCCATCAGGACCTTATCGCAACACCGCAGGTGCAGGAGCCGTTCGCGTTCGTGGGTGAAACGTACGATATCGAAGTTGGCAACTGGTTTAAAGAAACTATTGACTCCAGTTATATTTTGCTAACAGTTGTTTCAATGTGAAAATTTGTAATTTTTTATTTACTACGGACGATGTCTTTTTATAGAGGGGGTTTTGCAGATGACATTATGAGAAGACACCCGTGGCAGACATTTTAGCGCATATGTCAGATCCTGATACGGACCCAACAAGGCATTTTCACGACTTTGTCAGGCACCCGACTTAACGCTCGAAAATGTCCATTGCGTAATGGGAAAATGTATGATTTTCAGAGTTTTCGAGATTGCGTAGGTAAAGTGGTGAACACGGGCCACTAAAAGGTTTGAGTGTTTCGCGGTAATGTACGGTTTTCATCTGTACCGAGTGCCGGATGCAACCTCTGTGTGAAATGCCCGCGCCGCAGCAGACGGAATTCCGCACACGCGTTATCGCAACACCGAAGGCGCGGAAGCTGTTTGTGTTTATGCGTGAAACGCGCCGCATTGAAGGTGGCAATATTGCCCCAACGAAATCATTGACAGCTATCATGTTTCGCTAACAGTGGCTTTAATGAAAACATTATTATTTATTTTTACTACAAAAGATTATGTCTTACAGAGGGGGCCTTGCAGATAACAGTAAATGAGTATGAGAAAACAATCCTGATAGACATTGTGCAGCGTTGTATCAGAGCCTGATTTAGGTCTATGATAAGGTAACTGATAAGGACCCAACAAGGTCTTTTCAGAACCTTATCACGCACCCAATTCAGCTTTCTAAAATGTTCACTGGCTAATGGTTTTTTTTTTACTTTCGACCTTTTTGAAATTTCATGGGATTAAAGTGGTCGACATGGACCACTAAAAGGCTTGAAGCCATATCTCTTACTCCCATCACCATCAGCAATATAAGTAAGCGAACGGAGTTTCAGATTTCTATTTTAATCCGCATTTGTGACAACACGCACTGGTCCATTTTACGACTCACATTCGCCGGTTTTACCCGGAATAACATGTTGAATTGAGTTCGCCGACGAGAGATGCTCGGGCTAACGGAACCGCTCACCCTCGCATGTATCCCAACTTGGCACCCCGTCTGCCACGCCGCTCAACTCCGCCACTTCGCTGCCCTGAGGCTTTGTTAAAACATAAAAAAAAATTATTATCTGCATCGTTCAGATAATATATTCAGGATGCAGTTAATAGCATCGGTAACCGGGTAGAGCGTAGGTTTGCGAAGCGACTGGGAAAAGTAATGGTTGATTATACGAGGGGAGTTCTTGGCACAGGATAGAATCTTCGCTACTGAGATCCTCCGCGCCGCAGCCTCGCGGGAGTCTCGAGGTGTCCGGAGGCGACGAAAAAAAAGAGTAAAGAAGGAAAAGTAAAATTTAGCGATGCGGAATGTAACCGCCCGACCCCGCAGCTACGCGCGATAAGGCCGGCGGGTTCTCGCGAATAGTTATTTCCCACAATTTTTCCTGGAAATACGAGACGCGATATTGGCCGGATCTATGTGGCATATCGGGAAGAAAGATTTCTCTTTCGCGGCGAGCCAAGTGAGATCCCGAATTAGATGGCGCCCAGCTGAAGATGTCATTAAAACCGCGGCCCGTACGACCCGTCGCGACGTAAAAGCGCCTGGCTCGAGTGGCTCTCGCGGTTCGCGATTTCCGTTCGTCGCTGGATCGTTGCCTTTGAACCGCGGCCAATCGTTTCGGGCCGTCACGTTTCCACCGTCTTCTCGCGCCTCGACGTAGCTCGCCGTAGGCTTTTACGATCCCAACATTCACATGCAATTCGAACCCTCGACATATCGGGATATCGAGGAACGGAAACAGGAAAAACCGTCCTTTATCGGCTGAAACAGCAAATGTGCGCATGGCAAATGGCCGGCTGTAAAGATCTTGGGCTTTCTCAGCTTGGCTCTCGCGTGTCGTGAATAACCGTATAAGCGTCCCCTTATCGCCGAATGTCGAGCGTTATTCGCGATCATTGTACATTTATCGAGAAATCGTTGTATTCTTAAAAGAAGAAAATGCATCGACACCGGAAAGAAGTCGCGAGATTCTGAGGGAATTCCACTGACACAGTTCTATTTATATTCCTTTGGGCATCCGTTTCTGTCGTAAAAAAAACTACTCTATCGCATCATCGTGAACAGAAAATTATTGCTTGTAGGCGTGCATAAAATACTCCGCTCTTCGTGACCGTAAAGTACGGCGAAGGTGGCGCTTTTTATAGCTGGGCGTGCGAGAAAAATACTGAGCGTGCGCTCAAGCGCACTAAGTCAGCACACTTTTTTCGCACTAGTGTGAGAAAGTAGTATTATCGCATTGTCCCCAGCGACTCGGATAGGCACCGATTGTACAGACCCAGTTTTTCCACAGCTTTCCTGGGCCCTCGGCTAATGCGGTCCATACAATCGGCTTAAGGTGGGGCTAAAGATCCATCGGATAAGGTGGGGATAAAGAAAGGGATAAATGGATTAAAAACATTTTGAATGCATTTTTCTCTGTAACGTTTTTTCACTTTATAGAATCGTTTCGGAGAAAAATGCATTAAAAATCTCTGTCGCTTTCGCACTGATACGCGTTTAATCTTCCCTTAAGTTGGATGCGGTCCCACGGAAAGGGCGTCTGCAGACGGAAAAGCGCAAAAAAAATTGACGTCATACCAGTGGATGCAGGAACAGAACACTTACTCTCGATGGAAGGTGTAAGTATAAGCTATACTTATACGGCAAAGTGACGAATACGGCCTGTCCCGATTAGCACGCAAAGCAACGAGCGTGTGAGGAAAATACTGCGCATGCGCACAAGAGCGCTACGTACTTTACCGCACACGTTTTCCCACTTACCAGGAACTTAGTTAGGCACCAATTCTACGGGTCCAGGTTTGGCACAGTTTTCCTGGGTCCGCGGCTAATACGGTTCATACAATGGGCTCAAGTCGGCTGCGGCCCCACGGAAAGGACATCTGCAAATGGAAAAGCGCTGAAACAAGACTTAAAGTCATTCAGGAGGATTTAGAAACGGAACACCGACTCTCAGATGGAAGGTACAAGTATAAGCCACACTTATAGGGTAAAGTGATGAATATGGCCTATCCGGATCAGCACGCAAAGCAACGAGCGTGTGAGTAAAATACTGCGCATGCGCACAAGAGCGCTACGTACTTTTCCGCACACATTTTCCCACTGGTGCGAAAAAGTAGTATCATCGCATTGTTACCAGGAACTTAGTTAGGCACCAATTCTACGGGTCCAGGTTTGGCACAGTTTTCCTGGGCCCGCGGCTAATGCGGTTCATACAATGGGCTCAAGTCGGCTGCGGTCCCACGGAAAGGACATCTGCAAATGGAAAAGCGCTGAAACAAGACTTAAAGTCATACAGGAGGATTTAGAAACGGAACAGCAACTCTCAGATGGAAGGTACAAGTATAAGCTACACTTATAAGGTAAAGTGATGAATATGGCCTATCCGGATCAGCACGCAAAGCAACGATACATGGACCGGGCCATATTCGCCACTTTTACGGCCTTTTAGCAGCGGCCCAACTGCATACTGTATAAATACGAGTCTCACGGAATCGCGTGCACGGATGCACATCCAGGACGCGTGTCATCGAACCGATGGAGTGGCGGATAAACGCGATCGGATCTTTCGGAATGCAGCTACCTCAGCCTCCGAGAGTGGGCGTTTGCCATCGCCGCTTCTGCTGTCCGAGGGACTGGTTTCTGTTGAATCTTCCTTGGAGATTTCCTTCTTCTCGGTGGAAGCGAGCGAAGCGAACCACGCACTTCTCCGCCTCCGAGTACTTCCGTTTGTTCTTCGAGCTCCGCTGAGTCGGGCGGATTCACGGAGAAATGAGATTGGACGATGAAGGATATGGATACTCAATGTTGACGTGATATCATAGACTGTTGCACGCTACGCTCGTATGGCGGATCCGCGAACGAGTTCGCTTCCTCGAATTCGCAAATGGAACTCGTACACGTAACGTAGCTCCGTATAATTAATGACTATTCCCTACGTGATCGAAGCACGTACGTAGATTCGCCAATGCATAATAGAGTGCAGGTAATATCCGGAATGGGACGAATCCGCCATACTGCATTGTTATCGAAATTGGAATGTTCCACGTGGAATACAGATTATTAATACAAAACCAATGTGTGTAATTAGCACCGTCGATGAAGCCCGGCAGTGCTGAACTCGCGTCAGTGACCAACGGGGCTTCGTTGCGGTTCACTTGATTGGATCGTGGGCGAAAGTCCCCAGCGTAACTCATCGATAAAGAATGGCTCCATGGCTGTTACGCTATTCCGAATCCAATTGCACTCAACGTGTCTCGCGTAGGATGAATCGGGCCGGGTCGAAAGGTCGGTGTAAAGCAACATGCAAATGGCAACGACATTGACACGCGAGCTTGGCTTCTTTGCAATGTCATTTTGTTTATTTTTTATCAATATTTCGTCAGCTCCGTAAAAACAAGTATGCTCTTTTAGCGCGTTAACCCGCTGTCAACTCCGACACCCACGGAAAAAGGATTACTTGCCAATTTCCTGGCGGACAGGAGATTGGCCAACTCGACCATTTAATTGGTTGGTTCAGCTAATCAATTGGTTTACACCCAACCAATTTGTTGAACCAACCGATATATGGCCTGGCACAGTCTGCACTGAGCAAAAATAACATAGTAAAACGATAGATTAAAAATTGTATCGTACAGATACATTTAGAAAAGTATATCGGAGTGGACGAACACATAAATAATTGTATCGCAGAGGAATGACATATAAAAAAAGTTAACGCATAAGAACAATACATAGAAAATTGTATCGACGAGGACACATAAAAAAATAGTATCGAAGAGCAACAACACATACTAAATCTTATCGGAGAAACACATTAGAAAATTGTATCTGCGATATATTATAATATTTATGAAATGATAATGCTGACATATGTCACTTTGCAAATATCACATTACACTGCGGTGATTGGGTTAGAGCTGTAGAACCGTATAATTCAATTCGTTTCTTAAACTCCTTTTGCAATTGGGAGTTTTTAAATTTTGGTAACATTTTTTTTCATCCTTTTTAAAGTATAATAAATAGTATAACCAACATGTGAGAACACTAAGATTATAAATAAACAAAAAATAATAATCATTTTTTAAAGCACAAATAAACAACTTATATATAGATATAACAAATTAGCATAGACGCAGCTCGACACGTATTCGAGGTTACTACACGTTGAATGAATTCAATGCACTGTAGAATAGCATACAGCTGCAGCATT
>JAPYZC010001569.1:0-21245 GCA_030522665.1 Ichneumoninae sp. A BG-2022a | reverse complement strand
ACCATATTATATATATATATATAGTGTATGTGCACACAATAACGTGTACCATGACCAACGTATCGGTACCAAGAGTAAACCATTGGAGGTATATGACCGAGGCGAGGGCGAGATATGAGCCCATGTAGGCGATTCCACGCCACTCCGACTCTGATTGCCTCGATCATGCACATCGACGAGCTCCCTCGGAATCCCCGTGAACTTTTTATTCGAGAAATGACCACAGCTGGAGCAAAGTGATTTGTGGATATTGCTCTTTAAATGTCTTCCCGGCTAAAAAGTGTAAAAAAAAAAGAATCGAGAGTTACACTTTGTATTCTTTGGTTCTTTTTTCTGTCTTTTAATTTTTTTCTCTATCAGTCTTAATTCGCTCTACTTTCTCCACGCCTCTCTCCGCACACACGGTCGGGTATGCGCTCGGTGAATTAATCACCAGTGTTATATGGATTAGTATTGGAAGGTTCACCGGCGGTTCGCGCGTTGTGGAGAGTTTCGAAAGTTGTGTGTAATCTCGAAACGATTACAGTCAACGTGTACACTGTGTGCCCTCTCCCCCCCCCGCCCGGGGGAGCCCGCGAGTTCCGCGAATTCGATTAAACACTCCGGGATCACGGTGGATTAGCCGTGCCGGCAGCTGCTCTTGTCAGTGACCGGGAGGAGAGTTTCTTCTTATTGCCATTGGAATTCTCTGTGCCTATATACGTGCTTCTTGTGTATCGATCGAGTGGTCTCTCGCATGGAGACGTTGAAATTGCCGGGGTTCGCGTATATATATATGTACATATATATATAGGTGTATATGGTTGGAACGGAGATATTAGAAATGTACGGGAAGGGAAACCGCGGTACGATTTTCTGCATCGATTCTGTGCGGGCGAAGGCGTTGTTTGTCGGATAAGCGAGAGGCGCTGGACGCTATGGGCGAATGTGCAATGCACCGGGCTGCGGTGGTCGGCGAGGAGACGAAAAAGAAGTGGAGGAGACGCGGATTCGAAGGAAAGGATAGGAAAAAAGGGGGAAAAAGAATCATTGCCTTGCTACTCTCGAGCGCACACCTTGTGCGCGTTCTTCGCCTATCGCGAGGTTGTGGACGTGAGCTTGTAAGACACTGGCTACCATCGTTGGATATTTTCATCATGGGTATCTGCGATCTATGTACTTCTTAGGTTTGCCACGAATTGCTTTGGATATAGTCATCGTCAAAAATATCGAATGTTTTAACCAGATTCGGATTTTTTTTTTTACGTTTTGGGACAACCGCTTTGAATAAGGGAAGAAAGGTAAACGGCCCAGTTTCCGCCATCAAGAGTAAACCGCTCTTCAACACGCCGTCAATTTCGTTTGTATTTAACGTATACTTTATTTATTATTAGTATAAATTGCGATTAATGGCGGTAACTGGAACAGCGGCAGAAACTGGGCCGTTTACCTTAACTCCTTTCATTCTCAGTGAACTTTTTTTTTGTGACGATAGAGTCGATTCAAATATATCACTTTTCCACCGGGAGTGACGATAAAAGAAAATTTCATTTCCGGTTTAAAGGGCTTAATTTCCAGCCAGAAGTGACGTTTCCTAAGAATCTTTCACTTCTGACTTCAACATTTTCGTTTGTAACCGGAAATGAAGGCATAGAGGAAAAATGTCATTTCCGGTTTTTGAATCTCAGTTTTCAATCAGAAGTGCCGTCACAGAGTTAAACGTCACTTCCGGCTTGAAAATCTCATTTCTTGACCGAAAGGTATTTTCAAACCGGAAGTGACGTTGTCGCCTACAACATCACTTCCGGTTGAAAAAAGTAAGACTTTATAACTAGAAGAGACTTCACAAAAAAAATATATATTTTTTTTTGTTCATTCCTTTTTTTGGTGAAAATTAAAATTCCAAGGAATGAAATCTTTTATCGCTACTTTTAATTTGTTCAACGGTTTGTTTCAGACCAATACACTTTACGAAAGTCAAATCCTCCACGAGCGATTTCTCTCTCGAACAATAATAGTAGCAGTTGTTTTTATTATTCGATATTATGCATACGGTGAGATGGCTATAGCTTTAAGGAAGTTACACTTCAGTTATCCAGATATTCTTGCCGGGCCATTAGCGAGCCTAATTTATGCATCATTCACCATATCTGGTGTTGCCGAAAGGCAACCCTTTCTCATCCATAGCTCTCGGTCTGCGAAGTTTTCCAAAGATTTCTTCCTTTCCTTCATCTCCATTTGCAATCCCCTCTTCTCCGCTGCTTCTTAATTAAGTCTTCCACCTTCAGCAGGGGACGCAAAAACCTCCTCTTCGGAGCGAAATATGGAAAGCGATCGTAATTTTTTCTCTGCCTCGCTTGCGTTCGTCCTTTCGCCTTCATTCCTTACGTGATAATTCCACTTCTACCCTCTCGCAATCCACATCTTCATCCCCGCAAAGAATTTACAGGCGACCGAAACAAGAACCTCACAGCCAGAAAACAAAATTTATTTGACGCTCACCGTTTATTTGGTTTAAGTAAAATAATAGTAGTAAAAGAGATTTATTGCCAGTGCTTAAAAATTTGTATACAAGTGTCTCCTTATATTACTTTTATTCCCATATTGATTATAGATAGATAGATAGATAGAAGTATTTATTTCGTGTCCTGAGGCCGCAGCCCCCTAAGAACACCGTGCCCAGATACAAACACCAGTCGTGCCTAAAAGAAATACAAACGAAATAAACTACAATAGAACAAAATACAACAAAATAAAATAAAATATAATAATATAATAATAGAAACAAAATATAATAATACACTTACACACTTATACACTTTGACATAAAAATATTTATTTGATTATAATGAATATGTATTTTAATTAAGTAAGTATTTATTTAAATAAAATAAATATTTATTTAAATTAAATAAATATTTTACTTGAACCAAATAAACGGTGGCCGTCAAATAATTTTTTTATGGGTGCACCAACACCTCCAGCCTGTCCAGATTGGTAGAAAAATAAACTCGCCAATGTCTCTCGGTACCCGCAATGACCGCAGAATAACAATAAAAAGAAAAGTCCAAAGTGCCCGACCGATTTCTGCAAACAAAAACAACGTTTGATCTGCCGCCGGAACTGTGAGAAATCGACGAAAAGGATCTTCCAGCTTCCATCCCGCTCCGTCCTCTCCTCACCGTAAACCTGCGTGCCACTCTCGAATCAGTGCGCGATTGCTGGCATCTCGGGAGCTTGCGCAGCGTCTTTCGTTTCGTTCGCCCGCAAATCGGACCTCGTTTGGGCCAGGTGCGTTTCCCAGTTTGTCGAAACTTTGCCAAACTCCGATGATTCCGCGATTTCGCGATGAGGCGTGTGCACGCAGTTCGCAACAGCGGAGCGGAGTGAAGTCATTGCCGGAGAGAGAAAATTGTTGATGAACGTGCCGCTCGGTCGGAGAGTCGGGGGGCTTCAAGGATCGCGTGGCTGAGGGACGTTTAAACCAGAAGCGATGAAACAAACCGGGACGCCGATAAGACCCTTATTTCTGTGGGTTGCTCGGCCTTCCCTCCGAATCGTCGGATACTTTGTTGTTGGGCGCGTACGTACGAATCAGCAACCTACTCCCCAGGCCACGTTGTATCTCTGCTTCTCCGCCAGGCGCAAAGAGTAGGGAAGAGCGGGGCAAAATGGGCCAACGGGGCAAAACGGGACAATTGGGCAAAACTGAATTTTCCAAGGCATAGAAGTTACCAACGTTGTTCCAACAACATTATTGACAGCTGTGATGTTTCGCAGAAAGTTGCTTTCCGAATGAGTCAATAATATACAATGATGTAATTTAATAATATAAATATTTATAATAATTACAATTGTATATGTATAATAATCTAATACATATTTTGGAAAACTGTGGATTTGTTTGTTTGTTTGTCCCACCCCATTGGCCCAATTATTGACCACCCCCAACGTGACAATTATTGACCGAAATTATTATTATTATTATTATCATTAAAATAAAGTCCCGGAGTGGTTAAAATGTTCACATGCATGCTAACTTCCATGCCATAATTTTCCAAACATTTTTGGATCGGACAAGGTGGCAAAACGGGGCAGAAAAGCCTGATGTATCGATGGGGCGATTTCGGGCGTCCAAAAATTATTGGAAAATTACGTTTTGTCCCGCTGCCCCATTTTGCCCCGCTCTACGCTACACTCCAGCCGAACCATGCACGAGGTAGTTACAGCGCATTCTTGAGAACCAAAGCGCACCGACACTGGTACGGCATAACGGTGAGAAAGGGCAAAAGGAGAAGAAAAAAGAATTGTTAGGTAAAAAAATGAAACGAGTCCGTCTATACTCGTGGCCTAGATTTAAAGACCCCCGAAAATGGATGCTCCGCGGCGAGAGCGCGTGCAAGCCGACGTTCCCATTCATCCTACCGCGAGAACTCCCCAAAGGACCCTGGGGTTTCGCGATAACTCGACCGGAGGTTCATGAAAAGCCAGCGAGTAACCCTACAGTAGCTTCTCTTCATAGGTCCAAAATCTTCCCAACCCCCTTTTTTGTTCTCCGTTCATCTTCGCTTTGCGAATGAATTTCGAGCCAAAAAGCTCCAAAAGAACTTGGAGTGATTCGAAAGAGATTCCAGGATTTTGACGCAAGTTCTTGAATGAATCCTGCTGGAATGGAGAAGATCTGGCATTGTGTGCACTGAGAAAAAGAATAGTATTTTCTACTATACCAATAGTTCCCAGGGAGAATGTCTATATAGATAGTTCTTGATTCTATATATTCAATTGGTTAAATTATCATTATTGAGGCAACCATGATTTTTTGCCACTGTCGTGACTATAACATGTAAACGTTCCCCCTGGGAACTATTTTTTATGGTATAAATTCAGTATTGTTGCTTTTACTACACTGTAAAAAAATGTTGTTTGAAAATTAATGAACAGTATTGGAAGCTTTTTTTACATAAACCGTTTCTGAAATTTCAAACACATGTGTGTTGCAATTTTACAATAAAATTTATATTTTTCATGAACATTTTTGTAAATTTTGCAGCAAAATATTTGTAATTTTAATATCTGGTATTTTTATTTTTCAAGCAAAGTACATTAACGTTTAATTAATATGAGTAATGTCAGCAAATTTCAAGTTCCAGTACATTAAATTTACAATTTATTTTTACAGTGTATGTTATTTTTTCCCAGTGTGTATTTTATTTAGCCGAAGGTGCGGTGGACGAAATTTGGAGTGACAAACTCCGCACTGCGCAATCGGGGTGGGTGGTTAGAGGTCGTTGAAATTCGCACCAATGGAGGATCGGGAGAAAGCGGACGATTTACCCCACGCCCATCGAGTGTCGCGCGCGTGTCACCAAAATGCGAGACGAGCCAGTCGCGTCGTTTGTCGGAGGGAGGGTCGACCATTGGCTCCCTTCTTCCTGTTCCGCGCTATAGGTATAGATGGAGCAAATTCGACCTACCTGCGTAGGGGCCCCGTATAGATTGTGCTATACCGCTATGGGAGCGCACATATATAAGCTTGCCATGCGTGCCAGGTGCTCGTCTCCTTTTTCGTGACGTCACTTATAATCCACCCATCGTTTCGTTTTTTTTTCGCTCTCCATCAAGCGGTCGTCCGCTACGCTGTGACGGGGAGAGAACAAGGGGGACGAAAGGAGCCTGTGTGATACGACCACGTCGGGGAGCTGCGAGGAGCGATGAAGCGAGAAAGATGGAACGACAGAAGAGGATCGGAGGTTCGGCCATTGTGTAACGGGCGGGGGATGGATATCCACGCAGCTGCTAACGAGGACGGGTTTGCCAACCTACGTTTCCATCCTATACACATGGGTTTTGTTAGTATGTATACATACGGCAAGATACACAAGGCAGCCTTTCGACCATCCAGGAAATTTTGATCCTACGGCTCACGAACCGCCGGAAGTGATTGAAAGTGATTCGGCCGATGGACCGGGGATGGCGGTAAGTTGGTGAAAATGGCACCGATTCGCATTCAGATATCGGTAATTAGAGAGACTCAAGGGACGATCAACAAAAGATATTAATACTTGACATACGCATTCTGATAGGAATCATCATTGAACTGTAAGGCCGTCTTTGCATTGAGAACATTGCGAAACTTTGGAACCATGCTTACATTCAGAACAATGAGTATTCTGTAGGCGCGCTGAGTATTCACATTTATTGTTGGTTGTATAGCGCCGAATTGTCATCCAAATTGTTGCATCACGACAGTTAAAAACGTATACTTTGTTGAACAACTGATCATGAACTTGGTAACCTTTAATTGAATTCTTATAGGTTTTCGAAAAGAACCCCCACAAAAAAGACTTCCTGTTGCAAATGTATTTGTCTTAGATTTTACATCGAAGATGTTTTTTTTTTTAAATATGCTATGCTGGATTGTCCCTAGATCAGACATGTCTATAATTAATTTCATCCATCTACGACCTATCCACACTGAGAAAAAGTAATGTTTGGATTAACCAAGGCGAGATGACATACGTAAGGGTGTTATTTGGTTGGTACAACAATAATATTAGTTTGAACCGACAAATTTTGCTTCCATTGAAGCAAATAATGGTTAAAACAAGGCTTTAACTGTACCAAACAAACAACAACATTGAACGAATATCATGGCGACTTTTGGTTAATACAACCATCTTCTTTGTCAGTGCAGATGCTATTCGCTAATGTCCATTTACCTCGGCGCTCCCTCGAGCCGCAGCTCAAATAACGCTCTCCACCGAATTCCTCGTGCAAATGGCGATTCTAGTTTCCGTCATGGTTCTCCAATAGAAGCCTGTCAGCTCGAAGGGAGAGAGCTCGTGCGAGCTCCCTCAGCATAGCACAGATTCGCGGCTCCAGGGATGCGAGGAGCCCGCTATATTGTTTTCCTTTTGGATTTGATCGTCCCGAATTACACGCTCTCGCGCTAAGCCCGAGAATATTGGATGTAACGCCATCATGACAGCGCGATGGGACGCTCCGAGAGGCCGGAGGAGGGTTTTATTATATACACGCGCATACATGTTCATAGTGGGGGTGGGTTGGGGTGGCTTTGCCACTGAAAACGGGGTATCGAGCCGGGGCACAGCAGCAAGTAGACGAACCAGAAGAGGGGGGGGGGGGCGAGGGGGCGAAAGGATAGACGGAGAAAAGCAGGGGGGTGAATCCAGTCTCTCCCTAATGAAAGAGAGCTGAGCTCCCACTCAACTAGTTTTCATCTGTCTGGTTTCCCATGCGAAATAAAATATCGCTAATCACTCGTATCAAGGGACGTAAGTACCTTGGGCAGGCGGAGGGACCCAACCGAGCCGGGACGCAGTGGGTTACGGAGGGACGGAGAGCTCCGAGGCTAAACAACCCCCGCGCAGAGTTCGCCAGTGGACGCGCCGTACGCATCTGCGTATGGACGAGTGCCACGAGTTATTTGCGGGAAAGGGTCCGAAGGCGCATCGAGGGCTGAGGATCGAAAGGGCGCGATCCGGAAACCTCGCCGCAGGATTTCCGCCCTTCTCATCGCTCGCTGGTCGTTATGTGCGGCGAGGAGTGGAAGAGTCCTCGCTGCTTCTTCCTCTTTCTTTCTTCCTCCGGCACTTTCGCGCTCGGTATTTCGACCCCTCGGCGCACGCTCGCGAAACTCGACTTTATTAATTCACGTCGGCGACTCGTCGGCTATCGACGTACGTGTGCCTCACGTGCACGCGCATCTCTCGCCGAGGACTCTTCGATATTTTCTTTGTCGAAGGGGCACTTTGGGGCCCCGAGTGGGTGCGAGGCAAACGGCGACCTATCGTAAGAGTCGATGCTGAAGAGAGCCGAGAGATTGGCGGCGATGGCGATTTGCGGTTCGCTTCTCTCGGCAAATCCACCCCCCTCGGTCAGCATGGCGACTCTCCTGTCGACGCGATGGATAGACGAGGGGGCGGAACGACCATGAATTATTCGCGGTTACTTTGCCGATGGAAAACTCTTCGGGCGAATTATTCTTTATTCCCAGTCGCGGGTTTATTTTTTATCGTTGAAGCTTCCGTTGTTCCCGCGACTCTGTTCGATGTGGCTATTCCGGAATTAAAAGGCATTGAATTTGAGAACCTTGTTTACCGCACTTTGGGACTATGTGTGGGAAAGGACGGCGGATTCGGTACAGCGAAGACGCGAGCCGTACATTGTTGTTGTCCGAGAATATGGAAGTTTAGACGTCCTCCACATCATCATCCCAGATAGAATTTTGCCAATAATCGGCAAATAGGCAGCATATGACCGTACGGGATGGCGGCAAAATTGCAGCATGTGCGTCCGCATTTGTTTATCTTTTTGCCAGCATTCAATGCGGAAATTCTTAGGCGCAAGTTGTCAGCAAGGCTCGCTGGTGCTTTGCGTCTCACTACGAAGATTAATTTACTTGAGTCACACTGAGAAAATGGATAGTGTTTCTTACCATAACGAATAGTTCCCAGGTTTGTACACCCAGAAAAAAAATTTCCTTGACGGCCACCGTTTATTAAGATTATGTAAAATATTTATTTGATTTAAATAAATATTTATTTAAATCAAATAAATATTTTACTTAAACTTAATAAACGGTGGCCGTCAAATAAATTCTTTTTCTGGGTGCAATAGTACATATTCTATTGTTAAAATATAATTATGTTAGCAACTATGATTTTCTGTAATTGCCGTAACTGCAAAATGAAGACGTTCCTCTTGGGAACTATTTTATATTGTAAGAAGTCAGTATTGTTGCTTTAACTTGTAATTTTTTCTCAATGCATGGTTATTTTGGGAGACATAAAAAACATCGTTCTATTTCTATATAATTCTATAAGACGATTTCTTATAGAATTTAAGTGCCTCTATCGTTTCTCACAAAAATGCAGTTCCAAGGATCCTTAGTGCCGGTCCATTTGTGTATCATATCTTATATGATACACAAATGGACCATTCGGAATTTTGATCTTATAGCAAACGTTGTTGGATTTTTGCTACCAATATGTGAAATTATTTTTATTGCAATATTGCTGGCAAGCAAACAACAAAGCTCGGTGCTATCGATTCTCACAAATATTCAATTCCAAGGATCCTTAGTGCCGGTCCATTTGTATATCAAATCTTATATGATACACAAATGGACCATTCGGAATTTTGATCTTATAGCAAAAGTTGTTGGATTTTTGCTACCAATATGTGAAATTATTGTTGCAATATTGCTGGCAACCAAACACAAGAGCAAAGCTTCGTGGCAAGCAATTGCCCTTGTTTGCCTGTGGCACGGTTGGCAATCTGGAATCTTGATCCTCGCCGAAGCGCCTGCGCCATGGATCCCCGAAGAGCCACTACACGTCAATTTTGCCTCCGCCATGTGTAACACATATTTGTGCGTATCGTTGCGAGGGCAAATAAAACAAATGATCAAGACCCGCTCCAGAAGAGACCTCGATCATTTAAATCGTGCAGTATGGCCTGGAAGCGAACACGCTGGACCAAGGACGATTGACATCAAAGTCCGCGTCCCTCCATTCACGTCACAGCCGTGCGTCAACCAGCCTCGGGGAAAAAGGACTCTCGTCGTCATGGCGCGCGGAGGACCCGACAGAAAGACTCGAGAACCGGAGGCCTCGATCTCCGCAATGCACACATGTATTTCCATATAATTTTCGAG
Source organism: Ichneumoninae sp. A BG-2022a (assembly GCA_030522665.1). Classification (NCBI taxonomy): domain Eukaryota; kingdom Metazoa; phylum Arthropoda; class Insecta; order Hymenoptera; family Ichneumonidae; species Ichneumoninae sp. A BG-2022a. The sequence continues at coordinate 11,587 of JAPYZC010001569.1, read as the reverse complement.
CTCAGGGCGAAGGAGAAAGGGCGAATGAGAACTAAAAAAAATATATATATAATAATAATGAAAAATAAAAAATAACGTCGTTTGGCGCTGCTCGTTCGATCTCCCTCGGCTTCTATGATGGCCGCTTTCCTGCTCGGCTGTGGCTGAATGAAAAAAAAAGAATTCAGTTTTAAAACGCGCCCTGCGCGCAATATAGGCGAGCAACCCTTTTGTGTCGGCAGTAGGGCGCCCCTGCAAGGACTCCCGTGTACTATATAAGCGCGGAGGACAATGGAGAGGGCGTGTGTCTCTTCGCGTGCCCTATTTACCCAAGCGACAGCCTTTCTACCCCCCTGACGCTGATGCTCGAGGACTCCTCGAGGGCCACACCCGCCCCTAAATGCCAGGGAGACCGAGTGGTCCCCCCGACGAATATTGGCACGAACGGGGCTTTTTGGCCTTCCCCCCTCCCCCCACGGCGATGATGCATTGTGGGACCCGTCGCACCCCTGGGCATCGACGCCCAACCAATCGACGTGCACGCAAGCAGCGCGACGATTTTTTTTTTTTTTTTTTTTTGGGAAAAAATAAAATAAAAAATTGGAGGAAGAATTGGGGTGCTCGACGAGGCTTGCCGGGCTTGTTGGACGATCGAGACCATGTGTGTACACGAACGGATCAATTTCGCCCTCATTTTGGATGGATTTTCTGCGCTTTTTTCTTCGATATTTAGTAATCGTTAAATATGGGAAAGCGACCGATGTCGGCTGGGATTAAAATAATGAAATGTGTGATTCCAAGTCGAATATTTACGGTCATGCATTTATTGTGGCTTTTTTTTACTGCATAAGATTTGAAAAGTTATCACTCGCGGGCGGTGCAGTTGCTTATCAAGCGGCTTCGGTTCCGCCCAAGAGCCAATCGGTTAACAGCGCGACGATTTAATTAGGAAAATATAGAAGGAAGAATTTGGGTGCTCGACGGGGCTTGCCGGGCGATCGAGACCATGTATGTACATGAAAGGATAAATTTCGTCCTCATTTTGGGTTTTTTTCTTTTTAATATAATAATTGTCAAACATGAGAATTAAAGCAAATAAAAAAAATTCACTGAAATGTTCGATTCCAAGTCGAACATTTACGGTCATGCATTCGTTGTGGCTTTTTTTTTATTACCTCTCGCGGACGCTAAGTTGCTTATCAAGCGGCTTCGGTTCCGCCCGACAGCCAATCAGTTAACAGCGCGACGATTTTTTTTTTATTAATTATTATTAATAATTTTTGTTGTTATTAGGAAAAAAAATTGAAGGAAGAATTTGGGTGCTCGACGAGGCTTGCCGGGCAATCGCGACCATGTGTATACATGAAGGAATAAATTTCGCCCTCATTTTGGATTTTTTTTTAATGTAATAATTGTCAAACATGAGGAAGATACCAATATCGGCTGAAATAAAAATAAATTACCAAATGCGTGATTGTGTGATTCCAAGTCGAACATTTACGGTCATGCATTTATGGTGTCTTTTTTTACTGCATAAGATTTGAAAAATTATCACTGGCGGACGCTGAAGTTGCTCATCAAGCGGCTTCGGTTCCGCCCGACAGCCAATCAGTCAACTAATAAAACGGCCCTAGTACTCGTATCGAAAATTCGAGGCGTTTCGCCCGTGGATTTTCGGACGTGGGATAAGCGCGTATGCGCGAGCACCTGCGAGATAGGCAGTACGATCGTTGCTCACTGATAAATACCGTGGCCCGCCTGTAATCATGAGGCAGTTAGGGTATAAGTTACCCGGAACTCGTGCCAGGGCAAAAGAGTTCCCTTCGACGGAACGAACGGTTCGGCTCGGACGATCGGGAGGGCGCGGAAGCGACACCCATAAAAAATAATGAGCATGAAACGCGGTGCTGGACACGTGTCATCTTTCCGGTGTGCCCGGACATCGGAACGGTCGCCTCGCTCACTTATTTTTTTTTTCAGTACTTTATTACAACTCTCATCGAAATCTCCGGTCGCATCGAACCTCGAGGAACACAATATAATATCTATAACGGACCGGAAGTTTGTCGAAACAGTCTTTTGTGTGCGTGTGTGTGGGTTGCGGCGAGGGAGGAGCAGAGAAAACGGAGCACGGTCCTCTTCGACCGGCGGTCATTGCGGGTACGAGCGGTCCAACGTGCACCGACAGCAGCAGAAGCGGCAGCAGGAAAACGATTATCGATAAACGACAGAAACCGCAGCTCGCTTGTCGTCGCCGGACATTATGCTTCATAGTGTATAGGGCACACAGGACGGGGTACATGCCCGACCATATGCCGACAGACAGAAGAGAGTACTTGACCGAAACGATCGCTCCCCGACGGGAAGCTCTTATTCTCCAGGCCTTTCCATTCTCTCTTGTACCTTCATTTATTTTTTTTTCTTACAAATTTTAGAGATGTACTACCGATGTGGGACTCCGCGGAGGCGGTGCAGGGAACATTGAGGTCGGAGGGCCTCAAAACACACGGGGAACAGATATTGGGACCTCCGAAGCAGAAAAAAGAATTGGATTTGAGTACTTTGGCCGATAGTTTTTTTTATTTTATTTTTTTTTATTCATTTCGAATTTTTATGCACGAAATATTAAGGTGTGGTTAAAAGAAGTAAGGGATTCGTAATCAACGGAAATAATAGATGACATGTAGCCTCGAAAGACGGAGAGATAAAAATTTTTTTATGTTTAAACGATTTTGCGAAATTGGTAATTCTTCGAAATTCTTAGACCTCCTTATTCTCAGGTAATTCTTAGGAAATTCTTAGACTTCCGAAGTAGAATAAAAATAACTGCATTTGAGTAACTTTTCCAATAGTTTATTTATTAATTTTTTTATTTCATTAATGTCGAGTTTTTGGATGAAATATTAACGTGTAGTTAAAGCAAGTGACGGGCTCGTAATCAACGAAAATAATAGATGACATATAGTCTCGAAAGAGAGAGTGATAAAAAAAATAAAAATGTTCCAACGATTTCGCGAAGTTGGTTATTCTTAGAAATGTTTAGTTTTTTTCCAAACCTGATGAAAGGGTGAATTTTTATGGAAGTGATTTTCATATGGAATTCGTCCAGAGTGGTCGTTGTACACTTTCTCGTTCCTGTTCGCTCCGTCCGAGTCCTGCTCCGATCTCGCACCTTCGTCCGTTCCTAATCCAACCAAGAAATTTCTTCCTCGACATTATATTACAAAAAAAAAAAGAAAAAAAATACCAAAGTATATACCTGAACGGAGCACTGTCTCCGAGTCTCCGGAGATCCACATCTGTGCCCGCTTCGCTAGCACGAGCCTCGGGGCGCTGTGTGATCCTTAACCCTCTAAAGTCCACGCAACCCGAACGGATAATTAGAGGATAATAATTAGAGTTCCCGAGAATATAAACTGCCCTCTTTTTCGAGGATGGAGTCCGAGCCCGAGGCATCCCGCCGATTCCACGTCTGGAGAGAGCGAAGAACTGGAGCGCCGTAATTTTCAGACGGAGTCCCATAGACCACGTTCTGTTCGACGATATTTCGACTGCCACATCTTCTGGTCGCGGCAACAGCAGGAGCACGAATCCGGGCGACATCGTCAAACCTCGTATTTGGCTGAACGCAGGAATTACGGAGAAGCCTTTTCTCCGGCGACTCTCGCCGGAGAAAAGGCTTCCCCGAATCGAGTGCCAGACTAGTTCTTCTCTCGTCTCTCTCGAGTCTGATTCTTCGGCCCCTCGAGCGTCACGATGTTCCGAGGTGCAGATAACTCCGAAGACGACAGGTGTGTCGACTGTGCAGTAGAATGCCAGATATTCTACTTAAAACCGCTGTAATATCTCGTTGGCCCCCCAATCTTTATGTCCTAGGAGCGCTGAGCTCAATCTTCCTCATCTTTCCAATCTTCCCCATATTCCTCATCTCCATAATTTTCTCCACCTTCCGCATCTTCCTCATCTCCGGCATTTTCTCCACCTTCCGCATCTTCCACATCTAAGTCATTTTCTCCACCTTCCGCATCTTCCTCATCTTTCTCGCCATCCTCATCACCGTCATGACCGTCATGACCGTCATCTCCCTCATCTCCCAGATCTCCCTCATCTCCCTCATCTCCCTCATGTCCCTCATGTCCCTCATGTCCCTCATGTCCCTCATCTCCCTCATGTCCCTCATCTCCCTCATGTCCCTCATGTCCCTCATCTCCCTCATCTCCCTCATGTCCCTCATGTCCCTCATGTCCCTCATGTCCCTCATGTCCCTCATGTCCCTCATCTCCCTCATGTCCCTCATGTCCCTCATCTCCCTCATGTCCCTCATCTCCCTCATCTCCCTCATCTCCCTCATCTCCCTCATGTCCCTCATCTCCCTCGTCTCCCTCATCTCCCTCATCTCCCTCATCTCCCTCATCTCCCTCATCTCCCTCATCTCCCTCATCTCCCTCATCTCCCTCATCTCCCACATCTCCCTCATCTCCCTCATCTCACTCACCTCCCTCATCTTCCTCATCTCCCTCATCTCACTCACCTCCCTCATCTTCCTCACCCTCCACACATTCTTGATATTCCTCATCTTCCTCATTTTTCTTACTTTTCTCATCTTCCTCATCTTCCTCATTCTTCTCGTCCTCCTCATCTTCCTTGCTTTTCTCGTCTTCCTCATCTCCTTCATCTTCTTCTGAATCCCTACCCAATCCAAGTAATTGGTACTCGACGAACATATCCAGCAATCACTCTGCGAGTCCAGGACTTTAACCCCGGTTTTGCAGCGCAAACTCGGAGATACAAAAAGCCCGTAGTCATTTGAACTTTACAACCGGCGGGCAATTAATGATTCTAATTAAAATTTTCCGTGGGGGGAGGGGGCGGGGTATTTCGCGGGGAGAAACGAGCGACGAGCAAGAGGGGTCGACGTCTCGACGAGCCGCCGGGACGACTTTTGCGCCGTTCGGAACCTCCTCGTGACATAGCTTGTAGGTTTATAATTCGTTCGGCGGAACTTCTCGACGTAGCTTTTGCAACGCGGCGGTCTCTGTCTCGTCCGGCCCGAGGAGCGTCGCGGGGCGCGAGGGGGCGAACGCGGACGCATACGTGAGACGCGGATCATCCGGACGGTACGTCGCGAGAATAATCGTCGGAATATAAGCGCGGTGGTGGCGAGAGAGAAACACGTATCCCCGCTCGGCCGACGCGAGCCGCGTTCCACGTGTTAACATATCGAAACAAACGACGGACAGACGTTTAATGAGTTTTGTTCGGCGAGTGTTGTTGCCGGGCCGGGCGGGAGAGCGTCGTCGTCGTCAGCGCGAGTCCCTCCGCAGAAGCCGCGGGGGCGAGACCGAGTTATTCGTGATCGCTAATAGGAAAGTCTATATGCAAACGGCCACCCCCACCGCCCCCGAAACCCTCGGCGCTGGAACAAAATTAACGGAAGTCTCTGAAAGCGTGCGTCCTCCAGGCCGGAAGAGACGTTGAACGCGATCGCTCGGGGTCACGATACCGAAACTATGCGAGCACCGGAGAGGCTTACACGTACCCGCCTCCCATCGGTCGCGTATATGCAACTTTCCTTCGGATTATCGATTCCATTCGAACCGTGCAGCTTTTCGGCGAGTCAGAAAGAGACATTGACTTTGGGCCCGATTGATTTTTCAACGCCTCCGCTTCGAATCGGAGGCCAATTGTTGTCGCGAGCACACCCAGAAAAAAAATTTATTTGACGGCCACCGTTTATTTGATTTAAGTAAAATATCTATTTGAGTTCAAATAAATATTTATTTAAATTAAGTAAATAGTTACTTAAATGAAATAAATATTTATTTAAATCAAATAAATATTTTACTTAAACCAAATAAACTGTGGCCGTCAAATAAATTTTTTTTCTGGGTGCAAAGTAAACGTTGGCGTTTATATTTATTGACGACAACTATATATTTGTAATATTTTTGTTCGGTGATCTCCAATTACGCAGGGGCTGATTTTTGTCTGGAGCGAACACGTTGATGTGTATTTTTATTCGCGGCAACGATACGTTGGTGACCAATTTTTTCTGTGGTGTCGAATTATGATTTGGGTCATGCTCTAGATTTTTGATGATTTTTAGCGTATTTTTTTTTACGCCGCGTTCGGCAAATAATAAGTAATAAATAATAAATAACAGTGATAATAATGGTAATAATAATAACAATAAATTATTATAAATATATAAATATAATTAAAAAATTTTATCTTAATATAAAACAAAATTCCATCTATATAAGACCTTATGTTCTGCAAAAGGGCAGTGCCCGTCAATAAATAAATAAATAAATAAATAAATAAATTATATTTCTGAAAATATTATCTCCATCCCGTCGAGATGGATGACCGTCCTAACCGTACAGTCATATAAATGTGGCGAAAAAATTATTAGAAAATTATTTTTTTTAACCTTAATCATTGCTTCACAACACTCGTGATTTTTAGTTTCAAAAGAAAAGTCATGTGACGTATTCCCTTAATAAAATTCCACCTATCCATATAACGAGGTCCCGTTCAAAGGGAATCAGCAGCCGTTGCGGCAACAACCGAAGGACAAAAAAAATGGACCCAGGTATATTCTCCGCGCCCTAATAAGGAGCAGACGCAAAAGTATTTTGTATTTTGTACTTAAAGGTCCCGAAAAGTATTTCAAATTCCAGAAAAGTATTTGAGTACTCAAAACAAGTATTTTAAATACCTAAAATACATCAAGTATTTAAAATACTGCCCAGCTCCGCCTGTATTGCATCGATCCTTATCGGAATCCATGTGGATTTTATTATTAGAAATTATTTTTAATGATTAGAAATTATTTTTAGAAACCTTAATCGTTGCTTTACAACACTCGTGATTTTTAGTTTCAAAGATAGAAAATTCGTGTGACGTATTCTCTTAATAAAATTCCACCTATCCATATAACGAGTCCCGTTCAAAGGACTCAGCAAAATCAGCAGCCGTTGCGGCAACGACCGAAGGACAAAAAAAATGTGCCCAGGTATATTCTCCGCGGGTAATAAAATTCGACTTGCAGTCCCACGAGCCTCGCGCGGATCTCGCGAGGCGACGTTGCTGGACGTCTTGCCGGGTGTGTCACCCGCGGGCCCCGCACCGAAGATCGCCCGAGGAAGCCTCCTCGAGTCTATGAGGCAACGGCGAAAACGTTCCAGCCAGCCGAGCAACGAATACCTAGAACTAATTCACGGCAGTCGGAAACACAGCCCGAAGGAGCGCCGCCCATATTCCGCAGGCGACTCAGGTGGCCCGTCCGTGATCGCCGGGGATGCGCGACTCCGCTCCCCTCTCGATACCCCATACCCGGAGGCGTTTGCCGAAAGAAAGTGTCCTTCTCCCTCCCGGCGCGGCGCCCCAACCCGCCACCCCGTCGGAGAAACTCGCCGGCCTCCGGAATCGTCGAGGACCACGCGAGACACACAGCTGGTCACGACTTTCCCCGGAGTTTCAACGAATACTCCCTAATAATACATAAATACCCTCGGTTCTGGAGCCAGTTCAAGCAGTTCGCACTCTGTCAGCTCTCGAGAAAGGGAACCCCAAAAATAATAAAATTTAAAGAAGACAAAAAGTTACAAATTCGATGGCTAGGCTAGGATATCGCGAGACCGCGAGCCATTACCTCGGGAACGGACTCACTCGGGCCCGCGAGAGCTCCTCTCCTCCTCGCGGTTAATAACTGTGAGAAAGAATTTAATATTCGCTACGAGAGCGCGCGAAGGAGTCGCCGGTGAGGTTGAGCGCAGCCAGCATACATGCATGCATACGTAGGGGAGAGCGGGGCAAAATGGCACACCGGGGCAAAACGGGATAATGACACAAAACGCAATTATTCAATAACTTTGACACGGTGGCGATGGTGGTATGTGAGGCGAAACGAGTTTAAAAATTCGAATGTATCGTTGGGACAAAATGGGGCATCAAAAAATAATGGGAAAATTGAGTTTTGGCATCACTGTCCCGTTTTGCCCCGCTGTGCCATTTTGCCCCATTCTCCCCTACATGTTGGATACGTGTAGCATGCGGGGAATCCGTGCATCAATCACGAAACGTCACTTGCCGTGCGGCGCGGCGTCGAAGCCACGGGAGAGTCACGAATGGGTTTTCACGTGTGTGTGTGTGTGGGACGTTTGCCCGATGGGTCGCGCGGGGGAATCTCATCGGGCTCGTCTCGGCCGAGTTAATACACCGAACGTTACGATGAGACTTCCGAGGATCGATCATTATTGTCCGCGGAGGAGAGCCCGGCTCTCTTCTCGCACGAATCGATATACACACACGATAGCGCAAGCTTCCTCGTGCATACATGAATATTATGGACGTTTATCAATGCGCGGCTGCGCTCATATAAAATAGGTGAGAACACGAGAGACAGAGCGAAGCGGCAGTCACCCGTGCGAGATTGTATTGAATGGCGTACGGTGCACGTATCGCACACGCACTTACGGCACGCACGGCTTTCCCAGATAATTAATTAAAACGTCGCGGCGCACGGGCGACCCCAAATTAAATGTGCTTTTTTTTTCCTTTCTTTTTTTTTTTTTTTTTTGGTTCTTTTTTTAGCGGACGGCGGAATCGGGAGATAATGAATTAAAAGGTCGAAGCTCGTTAAGAACTGGAAAAACGAGTTTTAGTTTTGAATGGCACATACGTCGAAATTGTCGTACCGAAAGACACGCGAATAAAAATAGCATTCCATTTTCTTGGAATCTCAGGCATACTTGTGGCTGGGATTTATTAATTGATCCGTTAGTCGTGGTGTGTGTACCGTGTTGCCCCACGTTGCTGAAGCAGCAACTTTTACACACAGAAAAAAAATTATTTGACGGCCATCGTTTATTTACTTTAAGTAAAATACTTGTTTGATTTAAATAAATATTTATGTCATTTAAGTAACTATTTACTTAATTTGAATAAATATTTATTTTATCAAATAAATATTTTACTTCAACCAAATAAACGTTGGCCGTCAAATAAATATTTTCTCTGGGTGTAAAAATACCTTCTCGGTTTTTTGGTAAAAAAATTCTGAAAAGAATTTCAAATATTTACGACAATGTCATGACAATTCCGTCATAAAGTTTTGTTATTCAGGTGGAAAAGGGATTTGAAAAAGTGGCATTTTTAAAAACAATTTTTTTGCGACAGGAAAAAGGTTTTGGACTCAAAGACGTAATATGAAATTTTTGAGCGTTGTATGAGAGGCTCATCGGGCCCCTTCCGCACCTTATTCGGACCAAACGTACACTGAGAAAAAAAGTTGATTTTTGGTTGATCGAACAAAATAATGTTCGATCGAAAAATATTTCGATCAACGAGGTATTCCTTTCGATAAACCAAACACTTGTTTCGCCACCCGTAAGCGCACATTTTGTTGACTCAATTAATTATTTTTGTGTGTGCAACGCTCGAAAATCTGGTCCACAACTGAATAATTCCGGAACGATTTCCGACCTAATGCCAGCTTCGATATTTTCGAATAGGAGCCACATTCTCACGGTCGCTATGTCGGCCGACTCTGATCGTTCCGTCCTCGGAGCGAAGCATGTTGTCGAACTTATGCGAAGTCAGCGCGCAGCGAGACTCCCTCCTTAATGGATACGTCACAGATCGCCTTTTTTAGGGCGGCAGGAGGGGGGGGGGGGGAAGAGGGATGAGGGGCGCGTGCGAACGTCGTAACGCGTAACAACGTATCTAGCCTGGGCTCATGGAAATGGCGCTTCTCTCGGTTTCCATTGTATGGAAATTCAGAGGTGAGCGCGGCCCGAGTGAGAGACAAGAGTGGGTCTCTCGGGGACATGTACCCACTGTGTTCCTCGCCTCCTCGCCGCTCGTCTTTACAACGAGGAGACGAAGAAAAAGAGCGTATATCGAGTCCCCGACCTGGCTGCCCCCCGGAGGAAATCAACCACTGTGACCAGCGGGCCGCGGCAGCCGGAGCAGCGCTTGTTCTGGCCCTCTTCACGTTTCTGATTATGCTATGTGCATAAACCACACAGGGCAGAGTGGGGCAAAGTGGACCACCTCGACGATTCAGGGAGTTTCGTCCATTTAGACTATATATTTTATTACTGTCTTTCTAAGATGTAAAATAAATATTTTGCACCCATTTGGGGCATCGGGATGAAGCAAAGAAACAGTGGGGCAAAATGGACTTTAAGTGCGATCGTTGTGGAAATGAATAAACTTGTATCCTGAAAAGTGCACACTGAAAAAAAAAAAAAATTGTAAACTTAATGTACCGGTATTGGAAGCTTTTTTGCATAAGCCAGTACATTTAATGTAATGTACAAATATTATGTAAAATTACAGCCCTTTGTAAGCAATTTTTAAATACTTTGAGTATTATTAAAGAACTTTTATTAAAAATACTACTTTTTTATAATTTTTTTTAACCGTATATTCATTTCTCATAACATTTGTGTAGTAAATTTAATATACTAGTTTATTCATAAAAGCTTCCAATACGGGTACATTAATTTTGATGCAGACTTTTTTTGCAGTGCACAACTTTAATGATGTGTTACGATTATTTTTACCATTAAATATTCAAATTTGGATGGGGTCAAATGGACCACCTGAGTCACTCAGGAAGTTTCATCAACTTACACTATACATTTTACCGTCTTTCTAAGACACGAAACAAATCTGCTACACCCATTTCTGGTGCATTCGGCCGAATTGAATAAAAATGGGGCAAAAATGGACTTTAACTGCGATCGTTATGCAAATAAAAAAACCTGTATTCTGAAAAATTCGCCACTTACATGCTATATTACCATTATTTTCTCGATAAAATATTGAAAATTATATGGCGCAAAAAATGGACTTTAACTGCGATCGTTATGAAAATAAAAAAAAACGTGTATTCTCAAAAATTCGCCACTTACACGCTACGTTACAATTATTTTCTCGATAAAATATTTAAAATTATATGTCGCAAAAAATGGACCGTGAAAATCGAGGCCAAAAATCTACGGTTATAAAATGTCGATTTTATTTAAAAACGCGTTTATTTTGCCCCACTAGCACCACGTCCATAAATATATGTATCGACTGCTACGAGACAGAAGGGCGAAACCCGCCTCGTTTTACATGTTAACTGGTGCAACATACACCCTTCTGTTCCCGAGCTGTCGATACACGTATGTATATGTACTCTTGTACAGTTTCTCGCAAGCAAAGGCCCGGGGCACTACACCCGGGCGTCTCACCTACCGAACGACCGGTAATGTCCCTGTCAAGAAAGCGGTAAGCCTCACTCTCGCGCGAGGCTCATAAAATTGGACGCGTATTGCCGCCGCCGGAGAGCCACGAGAGAGTACACTGTACGGCGCTCACGACACGTGCAATAATACCGACTAATAAATGCGTATACATATACACATGTATTTATACAGTGTTACGCACTTTGCGCACTGACTCACTCCACGGCTGCACTGTGCGCGATAGGCGAGCATAATAATAATTACGATGATAATAATGATAGTACGCGGGCACGTTACATTATTAAGCGCGACCGAGACGAGTGAGAATCTCTTGATTTTCCAAGGCTGAAAAAATAAAGAAAAAA